>JAZKJV010000663.1:0-180713 GCA_037367405.1 Ottelia alismoides
TAGGACCCTACCTCCTTCTACTTTATTCCTGGGTCGATCAGGGGTCAAGTCTTGACCTTCTCTCGGTGTTCGGGTCCAGCCTGTATCTATTAAATATATACAATCTTTCTTTTTTATTTATTTTCTTTATTTTTCATTTCTTTCTTTATTTATTTATTTTAGGTTAAAATGGTATGAAGTGTACAATATTTATACATAAATGCAAGTTAGTAAGAATATGGAGTTAGTTTATATACAGGTGTTGACGAATCGCAGATTCATCATCCCCCTATGCTTTTACCTTTGCTAGTCCCTTAGCAAACACTTATTTGAAAGAATAAGTGAAGAAAAAGAAAAGGAAAGGGAAAATGAATAAATTAGGATTGAGTATTAAATTTATCTTCATAAAATTGTAGTATGGAGCTATGTCAGACCTTTGGATTATTTGTGTGTCGGAACCTTAATGGGAGATGAATTTAAAACCTAACAACATCTAAGTTCCACATGACTCCTATTCAGATCACTTCAACAGTCAGGTCAGAACAAGTCCACATACAACAAATTTTTGTGACTATGAATCTTTTTCTTGTATGGTGGTAAGTGAGATATAGCTCCCCATCTCAAAAGTAGCAAAGAAATAGCCTAACTCAATAAGGTAACTCTAGTTCCTCGATCTTGCAACTCTTCCTCGAGGAGCGAAGATATTCCCTTCTATGTCAAGTAAAACCAGCTCAAGAAGAGGGGATGGAGAAAAGAATGGACGGTAACCAGTGTAGCTACCTATCCTTGAATGCATGACCAGTGTAGCCAAGTCATCCACTGCAAGATTACAAAAATTTGTCTTTGAAGCTCTTATTGTAATATTTTATCCTTGTATTACACTTCCGGTAGGCATTTTACTTTTCAATCAGGCCTGTCCACTTTTGGAGATTCTGCATTTTTCCATACTTTTTTTTGAAAGCATATACAAGGGTGCAGCATGTACATAAGGAGTTTTTCCTCTTGAGCCAGTAGACTATCCCTCTTTTTGAAGCATTATTGTACCCCACAGCATCCTGTCTTTAGACCTCAACATTGCTAGACCAGGTTGAGACGCACTTCCTTCCCTAGAGGAAGATGAGAGGTTCGGCCTAGATGTACTACCCTTGATGCTACCCCAAGCCAAAAGATTCTTCCTACTCACTACCTCATCCATGAAGAGCTATGTATAGAGTGCTTGTCCAAGATAAGCCAACGGTCTGAAAGAATCATGTGTGTGTTGTTAAATATTCTACTTAGACTAATCAATATGACATGTGAACATAGTCTTATGGACTCAAATAATTAAGTTACTAGAATCTGAAAAGTCTTAACTCCATTTCTTATAAGGTTCTTCTGAAATTAAGTGGATTAAGGCCCAAGTAAGCTCTATACTTCAAATTTATTCCATACTTAGTTTAAATGTCAATACTATCCTGAAAAATGCACATGCAAATGCAAGAAAATATGAACAATACAAGAAAGCCTTTTTTCAAAAGGAAAAAGGGTTAGTAAAATATATATATACACAAGTATATACAAGAATTTTTTGTTTCTTTGTGTTTTTTGATGTTTTTTTTTTGTTTGTTTTATTTTTTTGTTTGTTTTTTTTGTTTTTTTGTTTTTTTTGTTTTTGTTTTTGTTTTCTGTTTTTGTTTTTTTTGTTTTTTTTACACACGTGGATTTTACAAAAATTATATACATATCCCCCAAAATAATTATTTTAAAAAGTAAAAGTTATGTCTAAAGTTTATATACAATATATACGACACCCCTTATACTTTAGCTTGAACTATGTCCTCTTAGTGATCAGAGAGCGACAAATGAAGACGTAACCACTGCTAAATATAGAAATGTGAAAAGACTCCTATGCTACAACGACTCAAAGAAAAGATAAAAAGAAGAGAAGTGGTGATCCCCCCATACTTAGGATCAAGTAATCCTAGTATAGTATGATTGTACAAAAGGGGAAAACCGGTGGAGTGAATGTACAGACTAAAAAATAAAATAAACAAAAGAACACATCACCCCACCCCCCCATTACTTAGGTAGAGTATCCCTAAATATAGCAACAACAGGAGTGATGATCAGACGAATTAGTAACAACACAATTCATTCACCCCCCTATATTTAGGATAAAGTACCTCCTTTATGGCATAGTATACACAAAAAAGGGGTGAATGATAAAAACGGAACGAATAAAAGAGTGAAATGAAAGGATCTACAAGAGGAATGGATGTACAAAGGGTCAAAAAGGTCAAAAACGAACCTTCCTTGCAGGACCGTTGAGGTATGGATCTGACAGGTGTAGGTCAATATTGGGGTTATCATTAGATATAAATTGATCAGGATCGACCAAGAATGTATCCTCAGCAGTCTCAGAGTGTGTAGGCTAGAATCGGTCATTGGAATTAGTGGGGTCACGCTGCTGGGAAGTCTCACAAATATCAAGTAAAAGGGCTCGAATTCATTATCCATTAAAAGTAGATCAATTCAGCCTGGTGAGCCTCATAGTGATCATCATCTTTATCAAAAGACCCAAATTCCTTGTAAAGCAATCAAATCAAATTTGGCTTGATCGGTCTCTTCAAAATCAAGGTGAATAGGAACAGACACAGCAGTGAAAGTAGTCAAATCAGTTTCTCCTATCTAGTCTCAGAGTCTTCCTTCCGCCTCTAGGTGTCTGTCGTGGTAAATTCTCGCGGATGTCATCAATGCATCTCTACATAATAGAATGGGGAACTCCAAGGTCTATGCTTTCCGAGTCTTCCTTGTTGAAGAGGAATCCTTGGGTTTCATTCTCTTCCAACATATAACAAGAATCTTTGATATTATCCTTGAGGTCAAATTCCTTGGGATTGGCTAACATAAGTGGGGGCTCATGGGATGTAGGTCTCTGGTCAATAGTGGGTGTAGTGATCAACACATCGCTCCCCGTATCAAAACGGAAGCGAATCTCTCCTGAACGATAATCAATACGACGCTCGCAGAGGCGAGGAAAGGTTGTCCCAGGATGATTGGAGAGTGTTCCACAGGGTGGAGGTCTTCATGGCAATGCACAAAATCAGAAGTGAATTTCATTCCCTTATTAAGAATGACAACATTTTCTAGAATACCCTTCGGTCTCTTGATAGATCCATCAGCAAAATTGAACTATCATTCTGGTTTTCTTAAGAGGCCCAAGATGGAGAGATTGTACCATAGAGAAGGGATTATATTGATTGATGAACCACCGTCAAGGGAGAGTGTTATCACAGAATGTTCAGAAATGGAACAGGTCACAAGAGGTATGGTAGTGTTCCCTTTCTTAAAAAGTGGACGGTGAGAGATGGTGTAGGTAGTGGCCATGGTCAATATGTGACGCTCAGATCTTCTCTTTTTCTTTCTCTTCTTGTGTTGGGAGTAGATAAATCTGTCATGACCTGTTGAAGTGGGGCTTTAACGATCTCATGAATAGTGGCCACCACTTCAGGTTCGGTCAAAATTTTTTGAATTTTTGGACCTCATCCATACAAGGGAGGAGGTCAGAATCAGAATTTACACGAGGATTGCCAAGAGCAGTCTGTATAATGGAATCCTCGGAGTCAAGGTCGGGACATGTGGTGGATGACTGTGTGGGAAATTGGTTTGGCATGGGTGCCCTCTCCTCACAAAATGAATCAATAATGTGTCTCCCAGATTCTTTTTGGATTTTCAAAATTTTCTCATTTTTTTGTATTTTGGGCGATTGTAAGCTATCATGATTATCCTCAAGTGAATCCATATCCTCAAATAGTGGGAGCAGCGTTCTGGATCTCATTTATGATAAATAGATTTCTAATCCTTGATTCATATTCTCCATCATCTGGTTCAGTGTCTCAAGTGTGGAAATCATGAAAGGTGACTACAAAATCCCAAGATCGGGTGGGTTGAATGAGGGTGGGTGAAAATCATCGTCCGATTCCTGAAATCATGGGTTAGGAGGATATGCATAAAAATCAGAGGAAAGTCATCCTGGAATAAAGAAGGTGGATCATCTGGAGAGTGCGAGAAGTCCGTGAAGATCGGATTAAATAACTCCAGTTGGTCATCTCTGAAATAAAAGTTAGGATCGGAGAGCAGAGGTCAAGTCAAAAGATATGGAGAAAAAGGCACAAATGCACAGAAGGATCGAGTATGCACACAAGCAATCAAACACAATACAAACCCCCAGTTCACCAACTCGACTCAATGTGAAGATCATGAAGGTTCGGTCAATTATCTTGTCAATTTTAGAGTTTGGTGAGAATACAATCTATCATAGCGGTTAGAGCGAGCTGTTAGGAACCCACTGCTCCAGGAGACTGGTTTAATCTCAAAGTTAGATCTTTCCCGACAAGTATGAATTATGGACTATTTACCGGCTACCTGATCAATTCAATCTGTTAAGGATGTTGCAGGCCGCTTTAACGGCTATCGGAGAGATCCTCACTAGAGAACGACTAACTAAATATAGTAGTTTGAAAAGAGTTCAGGCGTGCTTCTATCCTAGTGTGTGTTCGCTCTCTCGCTGCATACAAACCAAACAATGAGGGGGTTACTCTCCCCAAAACAATGATTTTTCCTTGTGTTTATTTTAGGGTCGAGTTTTCTTTAGCAATCCCGTATTTTATCCAATTGTCATTTGGTTAAAATATTTTCAAAGAATTGCCTACCGAGTGTCCAATTTCCTTTTTAACTTATGTGAGTGGAAACAAGGAAGGAGATCGGAAATGCTAATGCGCGATCAAAAACAATGATGCATGCAAGGGTTAGAGATGCGTACCTTGTCACCAGCACTCTACATGCAAGTGATCCGTGCAGAATTGAAATACAGAAAAATAAACTAACCTATATGCACATGCAAGTGAACTGTCCTAGATGATATCTTCTATTAACGGGCAAGAACAAGTTAATTTGACTAAGTCCAAATTACGCTATGCTCTATAGGTACAAAAATTCTTGTTTAGGGTGGTTAGACCTAATTAATTTCCTGGCTCAAGCAAATTAATTAAATCAATCAAGAGGTAGCTCACAAAATCTGCGGGAAACAAAGAAAAATAAGGCGATGAAAACAAAACCGGTGAGGTCCCCAAGTGCACTAGCACTTGGCGAAACAGACCCCGCAACAAATGAATGTCTATTTACAAGAGTTCAAATGCTAGAAATAAATAAATAAATAAAGTATTTTTTTGTCCTCCTTCAATTCTTCTTCTCCTCCTCTCATGCTATCATGCGGCTTGGTGAAGAATCAAGCCACCTCCGCATAACTTGGGTGCTTCGGCTCTCCTAGGATCACCTCCTTCGCTCCGTGGGCCCTCACAAGAAAACAAAAAGAGAATGTGTTAGAAATACAATTATCAAATATAAGCACAAATAATGAAATGAATGTAGTGGATATGAACAATGGAGTGAATGGCAAAATTTAAACAGATATTTACAACCAAGAATAGCAAGTTAAAAGAGAAACCTAACTACCCTCGTCGTGCCACCCCGACAATGGCACCATTTTATCAATCGAGCTTTTCTGGGGTTTTAAATTATTTGATTTATGAACAAGTCATTGCAACCCGATTAAGTGTCAACAAACAAATATTTTTTTTCTTCCCTCGCTGCAAAATTATTATAGAAAATAATGCGGAGTAAGAGAAATGTTTTTGCTACTTATTTACCTGTATAGCGGACAGGATCGAACTCAGAGAGGCTACAATTCCCGAGGGTTATTCAATTAATTAAAAAATCATTTAAAATAAAAAACAGGAATCTCAAAGACAAATAATCCTTGGTTTTTGTAGAATTTTTCGCTTTTTATTTTTTTAATTTTTTTAAATCTATTTTTTATTTTTTTTATTTTCAAATTTTTAGTGATTTTAATTTTGCAATTTTTTAATTTCAAATAATGATAATATGCACAAGATAAGAAAGATGCACACCAAACTCTTTTTCATTTTTCAATTATATCAAAAATGATCAGAAAAATCTAGAGAAAATATTTTTGTATTTTAAAGCTTTTGAAATGTTTTTGGGAATTTTTTTAGAATTTTCAGATATTTTTGTATTTTTCTAAAAATCAAACAATGACAAAAATGAGAAAAAAATGCACAGCTGGAGTAATTTGCAACTGTAGTTCCCAAAACTCCTAGCAATTATTTTTATGATGAAATATATGCAAATATCTACAAACAAGAACTGGCATCACGATTTTTTGGATTTTTGTAGAATTTTCTGTGATTTTTGTAAGATTTTTGATGTTTTTTAATTTTTTTTGGTATTATAATAGTTAATGCACACAATTTGGATAGAAACTAAAAGACAATGGAATACAATTACTCTATTTTTTTAGAATTTTGGAGTAAGTTTTCAGATATTTACTAGTTTTCTAATTTCGGGAATACAAAAAGACACTGTTTTTGAATTTTTTAAAAATATCAAATGAAATAAAAATGTGATGAAAAATTTATACAATGTAATACACTACAACAGGTACTTGCACAATTTTTTGGAGATTTTAGAACATGAAAAACACTTATTTCATTCAAAGAGAGCAAGCAAATTATTGTCTGGAAGCATAGGGACTTAAACGCATATAGTTAAAGTTGTTGCACATAATAAATAACAAAAATAAAATGCGGGAGGAAAATGCAAATTACCCACTAATTGCGTGCAGAGCACATGACTGGCTTAAGGTGGGGGACATTTCTACAATTGGCCCAATACTTTAATAAAAAACCTAGGGTTTCTTTCCCTTTCATTTTAAAGCAGCCAAAGGGAGTGGAGGAGGCTGCTGCCCCTTTATATCTGGAGTCAGTCGAGGGTTTGAAGGAGACGGTGGGTGCTGGAGGTACGGGCCGCCTCGCGGTGGCATTGGAGAAGCGCTAGACGAAGGGTGGTGGAGCTGCCATGAGCGTTGCAGCGTACGTGGGAGGCGGAGGTCGGGCGACACCGTTGATTGCGGCGGCGCGGGTAGAGGGAGGAGGCGCACGCTGTGACCGCCGCTCACGGTGGAGGCACGGGCTCGCATGCATAGGAGGTTCAGTGCAGCTGCGCTCACAGTGCTCGGCGACGGCTGTTCTGAGGGTGGCTAGAGTTACACGCGGAGGAGTTCTGCGCGAGGGCTACGGTTGGAGGCGAACAGCGGGTGGAAGGGGCGGTGACGGCAGCGGCCATCCCGCATGGATTTTTTAATTTTTTATTTTTAATTGTAAAGACAGAAACAGAGAAATGGAAAAATTAAAAAAATTATAAAATCGAAATAGAGAAATTAAAAATAGAGAAAAATGTTTTTTTATTTTTTAGATGATCATGTAAAATAAATGTTAGAGAGAAAGAATGGATATATTTTTTAAATTTTTATTAAAATTTCTATTTATCAACAAATTAGGGCACGAGCATGATGACTCGGTCCCAAATCAAAACGAAATTCGTGAATGAGAATCCGGCGAAATGGAGGAATCGTATCCGAGTCTCCGACCACCGTGCGTGGCCGGAGTTGAGGGTTCGTGTTAGGTAGAAAAGAATGCGTAGAGATCGAGAAAGTGAGATGAAAAATCAAGTCGGTGGCGTATTAAATCGTGAGTGATGATTCTAAGATCTAGATAAAAAAAGATGATAAAATATATAGCGAAAAAGGAAACTAAGGTTAATCTAGATGAAAATCAAGAAGAAAATAATGGATCTCACCTTAGGAGCAGAAAATACCGTCATCACCTCGATGAATGCTGGCGCGCTGTCACCGGACGGCTCAGAGGTTAGGCACCCTTCTGCGACAAGAAGACTCTCAGAGATCGGGCTCCTCTCACCAAAGATTGATCCAGTTGGAATGATAGAGAAGGAGCCATATAAGTAGAAATGATAGAGAATGAAATTTGAACTTTTGAATTTGGTTGAAGAGATAACACAGATGAAAATTGAAATGAGATAAAGTAGAAATTAACTTTTTTTAATTTTCATCACTTTATTTATTTGATTAAAAAAATGTTATTTTTTTATTTTTTTATGGTGGTTAATTAAGAATAGTAACTATATACATATGGTACATTATATACATAGTTAAATAAGGAAATTAGGTTTTTCTATTTTAAATTTTTTATTTTTAATTTTCATTTTAAATAATTAGTAAAAATATTTACAAATATTTACAAAATACAATATGTATAAATGCATGTGAAAATTGCACAAACCACCCCAGAAAACCAACTTTTCACCCATAACTCCAAAAAGTATAAAATCACGACCATTTTAAAGATAATTTAATTTAGAATACAATGGAAGTGAGTTTGGTTCAATTTGAGTTCATATGGAGCTGGAATTGGCCTTTCAATTATTGCTTAGTGGCTTTTTTGCAAGTGTGTTTGCTTTTATTTTGTACATGGTTTAATTGTACAATTATTTTTATTATTTAGAACACATTTTTATTTACAACTTTGGTTTTGAAAGTTATTTGATTTGAAGTCAATTCAGGTACAAATAAAATAATGTAGTATACAAATATACACAGCACACATTTTTTGGATTTTCTGATTAAGGACCCTATCTCCCCCTAATTTATTCATGTTCTATCATGTCAAGTCTTGACCTTCTCTAGGGGTTCGAGTCAGCCTATATCTATTACATATATACAATCTTCCTTTTTTATTTTCTTTTCTTTATTTTTCTTTTCTTTCTTTATTTTTTTTTTAGGTTAAAATGGTAAGAAGTGTACAATATTTACACATAAATGCAAGTTAGTAAGAATACAGAATTAGTGTTATATACAAGTGTTTTATAAGGGATTTTAAAAAAATTAAATGAATAAAAATGATTAATCGCAGATTCCTCATCGTCGCAACCCAATTAAGTGTCAAATAAAAATTTTATTTTCTTATCGATACATAAATAATTACAAAAATGTACCAAGAGAAATTTCTACTTAATTTACTTATATAGCAACAGGATCGTACTCAGAGAGGCTACAAAATCCTGAGGTTTATTCTATGCAAAGAACAATCAATGAAAGAATGAAGGAGGTTCTTATTCACACTATGCTTGGTTTGTGCATAAATTCCAAATTTTTTATTTTTTATTTTTTATAGATTTTTATTTTCTTTGTTATCTAATTTTATAAATATTCTTTATTGTTTTTTAAACTAGGGAATATGAAATAGAGGAAATAAATCAACAAGATAATATGCTCTTTTTGGATTTTTCAAAGATATCAAATATGTACAGAAAAATAAGATAAAATTGTTTTTGGGTTTTTGATAGTATTTTGATGATTTTGTTTTTTCAAGAACTTTTCACAATTTCAAAAACCTTTAAATAAATCAAAAATAAGAAATGACATAAATAGGGAACAAATTGTAAGTTTTTTTATTTTTAAAACAATAAATAATGTAAAATTTGGATGAAAAATATATAGTCAAAAACATATTTTTATATTTTCTAGAGAGTAGTTTTTAATTTTTTTTGGAATTTTCTACAAATGTTTATGAATTTTTAATGTTTTTGGTTTTTTTGCAATTTTATAGTTTTAATAAATGATAAATATGTGAAAATGATACTCTAATGAAAATAATGTGAAATACAAACTTTGGAATTTTTTGGAATTTTTGAATAGGTTTTAAATTTTTTATTATTTTTAAAAACAAAGAGGATGTTTTTGAGAAGTTTTGGAATTTTGATAAATAATAGCAATAAAGGAAATCCAAAATAAAAAGTAAGGATCAAAGATGAATGCAACATGAAGTTAAGAGATTTTTTGTGGAATTTTCTGAGATGTTTTGCTAATTGTTATTTACTTTTAAACATGCAAATAAATATGCAGCTTGATGAGGACTAAAATACAAGAAAACTATTATTTACGGACTAAATATTATCAATTAAGAAGTGGCAGAGTTAAATATGTAATTTTTCCAAAACATCATGCGCCAAGGCACGTGTGCCTTGTTGGACTGGTCTAAAATGTAAATAAAATAACTTTGAGGTACAAACATTAACACAAAAATTGAATACATTTATTGTGATTATCCCAACAAATCACGTGACAAGCACATTTGCAGTTCAAAAGGGGTCAAATTGTAAATAAAATAAATGCGAAGGATGAAAGTGCGAATGTTCAGAGAATGACAAAAAGACACGTGTCCTCGTAGGGATTTATTTGCTACTAAAATAAGCGATAAGGGCTCAGGTGCAAATTTACCCTTTATTGACGTGGTGCGAAGGACAATCCTGATGCTTTGATCTGACGATTGTAGATGAACTAGGCATGGACAGTGTTGACCAGATTTGGAGATTCAAATTAATGGCCAGCTTTTGGGGCTTCACAAACGGTCAAGATCTAATCTAGTCCTTCGTTATTGATCATGAGGCTATGAGGTGGTCTGAAAGAACTGGGATGAATGCGGCATCTGGAAAACATCGATCGAATAATTCTCCATCGATTTAGCTCTGTTTTGCTTCAATTCTCGCTCGGAAGATAGCTAAACTGATCTGCATCTGAAAAATACCTTGGAATGACGAGAAAGCTCCAAACCAATGATATGGAAGGTGATGAAGAATCCTGCTCTAGGAACTAACTTCAGCTTTGTATTTTTCGTTGTGTGTGAAGTCTACGTTCATTTGACCTGCAAGTGATGGCCCATGCTCGAAGATGTTCTCTGGGTAATAAATCAAGTCAGAAATGTGTAAAATGGGGGCGAGCAGAAGTCTCCGACATAGGTGATAGGACAGGAGACCGGGCTCTTGATCTTGAGTGATATGGAGATGGATAGAAGGTGAAAGAGCTAGAGAATAGTTGGGTGACGGTGATGGCGTGATCAAAATGTGGTTTAGATGATCCGAACTCCTCTAATCATATGATCAGAGGTTGAATGTCATTTGCGGATTTAGTCTATTAGCAAGATTAAAGACAGAATTAAAAGTACAAAAATGAAAACTAACTAACAATGATTACCTATGGGTGGAAATAGGGATGAAAGCACCTAGATCTACGGCTGGAGTGTGTGATTACGTACACTATATATTTGCAAATATTTTTGTTATTTACAAGAGACTTTTATTATGATTATTTACAAAGGGTTAGGTGATAAAATAATTAAATTTTTTTTATAGACAATATTATACAAATGAGGAACATATACAAGTATCAAGTATATTTTTGGTGATTTTTGGCCTTATCTCCCCCTACTTTATTTCTTGTCGATCAGGTCAAGTCTTGAACTTCTCTCGGGGTTTGATTTAGCTTTTATCTGTTACATATATGCAGTATTTTATTTTCTATATTTTTACTTTATTTCTTTATTTATTTTAGGCTGAAAGGTGATACATATACAATATTTACACCAAGATGCAGGTTAGTAAGAATATAGATTTATTAATATATACAGGTGTTTTATAAGAGATTTTAAGCTAAAGTAAATGAATAAAGAAGATGAAATGCATATTCATCATCCCCTTATGTTTTACCTTTATTAACTCCTTAGCAAACACTTATTTGAAAGAATGAGTGAATAGAAGAAAAAGAAAGAAAAATAAAGAAATTCGGACAATATTGAGTATTAAAATTATCTTCATAAAGTTGTAGTATGGAGCTCTATCAGACCTTTGGATTATTAGTGTGGTGGAACCTTAATGGTAAATGGATTTAAAACCTAACAACCCTCAAGTTCCACAAGACTCCTATTCAGGTCACCTCAACAGTCAGGTCAGAACAAGTCTACATACACAAATTCTTATGACTATGAATCTTTACTTGGACGGTGTAAGTGAAATACAGATCCCCATCTCAAAAGTAGCAAAGAAACAGCCTCTCTCAACAAGGTAACTCTAGTCCCCCGGTCTAGCAACTCTCCCCTCGAGGAGCGGGGTATTCCCTTCTAAGTTCAAGTACAACTAGCTCAAGAAGAGGAGATGGAGAAAATAATGAATGGTAACCAGTGTAGCTACCTATCCTTGGATGCATGACCAGTGTAGTCAAGTCATCAAGCTGCAAGCTTACAAAAATTTGACTATAAAGCTCATCTTATTTTACTATACTTGTATATGCACTCCAGCATGCATTTTTCTTTTCAATCAGGCATGTCCACTTTTGGAGATTCTGCATTATTTTAATATATATATATAAGGTGCAACATGTACATAAAGAGTTTTCCCTCTTGAGCTAGTAGACTATCCCTCTTTTGAAGCATTATTGCAACCTTGCAGCATCATATCTTTAGACCTCAATGCTACTAGACCAGGTTGAGATGCACTACCCTCCTAGAGGAAGATGGATATTCCTGTTGGACATGCGAGCCCACGGCGAGCCATTATGAAATAAATGTTATTGCAATTCACTCCTTGATCTGAAATAAAGAGTATATAATTTGCATAATAGGTCCCTTAGTACAATTAGGGTTATGTACCATGGCCATCTTAATGATCATACAGCTGTTGATTCAATTATTGAATCATAGAGGCTGGTGCTTAGATGAATATCTAATAAGTTAGATTGGGGACTCATCAAGCACCGTCAAATGATTATTAAGAGATGATCTCCAGCCAGAGTAGGAGATGGCAATCCTATCCCAATTAGGCTGATATCTGACCGACCTCTTGATGCAGGTCCTCTGCATAGGAATAGAGATTCAGAGGTGTCAGATTAGTTAGGTCAAAGAGTTGACTTAACGAGATCGAGATAACCAAAGTCCTATATCGTATGCTGTCACGATACAGGCACGCATCCTCTGACCAGAGACAGATGTGTTACTATATGTTTGAGTATGTACATTTGGCAGACCAATAGGTTGATGACCTAATCAAGGTCTATACACCGGCGCGCTGGTATGCATATAAGGGCATATGAGTAATACGATCTCTCAAAGGAATCATACAGGTTCAGTTACTGAACCGGAAGACATGAGCTCACTCATGAGATATTTGGAAGAATCAAATTCCATGCGCATGGTCGTCTCGCTTTAGAAGCTTGACTGAATTTGTAGGTTTGATATATACTTTTGGAAAGTATATGATCAAGACCTAGGTATGATATATACTTTTGGAAAGTATATGATCGATACCGACTTCCAATGATCGAATGAAAAACTTACTGATAAAGCCCTGAAGTAGACAGTGTAAAGTTGATCTAATACTTCGGGTTTATTCTGAGTCTTCTAGTATGCAGGATGTACAGGTATTAAGAATACCTGAGGGTGATGTGATCATAAACGATTGTATAACCATGACGCTTCCATTCCTAGGGAGTGATGAAACGGGTCTGGATTTTAGTGACTCCTCTCAGTAGAGAAGTAAGCTCATCTTAGTCCAAATGTTGGACATTGATCTGAATGTGATTCAGATTCAATGAGAAGATTAGATTTACGGTCTTGATTTAATCAAGCATCTATGGGAGGCCCGAGATCTGGATTTGAGATGTGATCTCAATATCCATGTCACTATACGTGGAACAGTACAATCGCCCTGTCCTTATCTCCAAGTATTCGCGGAGAAAGCGCATTATCCTTGAAAGAGTTCATGGATAATTCTATTGTTGATATATGTATCCGAACATTGAGAAAATGGATAATTAAATGTGATTTAGTTATCATGAATAATATGAATTTGATTCATATTATAAGGAGAGTTATCTTAGATAATTAAATGTGATTTGATTATCAAAGATGTAAATAATGTGAATGTGATTCATATTATTTGAGCACAAGAGAATAAGTTATCCAATATAATTAAATGTGATTTACTTATTATGGATTAGAATAATGTGGATAGTAATATCCAATTATTCATAATATATTATAAATGTGATTTATAATGTATTAGAGAGAGTTAAATATAATTTATATTAGTAGATTAATTATTAATGTGTATTGGATACACATTGTCTAATTAATTGAAAATGTAAATTATATTTTATTTTGGGTTGTGAATATGATTCACAATATTCCAATGTCAAGATTGCAATATTCCCAAAATTAATTGAGAATTATTTTGGTGAATAAAATCCCAACAAATAGTTGTTGGAAAATAAGTAGAGAGAAAATCAAGGAGATGTGCAATCTTATGGGAATCCATGAGATTGCCCTCCCACCAAAGGGGAAGGTTGATTTCCTCTATTCTCTCTCTCCTTATTTGATTGATTTAATTTGGTGTTAATATATATTTGATATATTTCATCAAATTTAAATCAAAAGTTGTTGGCTTTTACCAACAACAATCTTGACCATTGGATTGACATAAATCAATCTCATCCATTGATTTTATATGTCACATGGATTGAGATCCATGGATCCCAAAACCCTATAAATAGAGAGGCATACCATGCTCTCTATTTTACACACAACACTTCTCTCTCTCTCTCTCTTTCTCTCTAGAGGTCAGCCCTCTCTCTCTCCCTCTCATAGTCGTCCACCATGGATGCCATGGAGAGGTTCTCCATCGCCGTAGCATCCTCGTTATGCTGCCCGATCGTCTGCTCGTGGATCTCCGTCTCCTTCGGTGCGCCTCGCTCGTGAAGAAGACGTCGGATCTCGTGTGTCGAGATCAGGAGATCCGCCACTTGGATCATCAACATGGATTGCGAGAAGCACGCGGTTCATCCCCGCGCTCGCAAGCGTCTCCTCCGTCGGATCGGACTTGAGACAGGAGGTCTCTTCGTTTAGAGACTCGATCGCAACCACGCTTCAAGAGGTAATCCTATTACTTGTTTGTGGTTTAGACGAAACGATCCGAGAAATGTTCTTGGATCATGTGGTTTCGTCGTAAGAAAAAATTTTTAAATTCCGCTGCATCGAGCAACTAGTGCGACTAGTCGCTCCTCGTCGTATTCGATACGACGCTCACGCTTCCGTGATGCGCTTGAGGATCTAACCATATCCTTCAAGTGGTATCAGAGCCTTAGGTCGATGGTTTCGAATATGATTCGCTAACCGAGGACGACTTGGGTTCGTTAAGGTCACGAAAGTTTTTATCGCATTTGATTTCGCAGATCTGTTTAGTGTAATTTTTCGGCCATGTTTAAATTGTTTAAACACGAAAATAACATTTGGATTTTGTTCCCTATTAAATAAGGAAATCATAGGATCTGAGTTTGCGTAAATCGGATTTCGTATGCTCTAGATATGGTAGTTTTAATGAACATATATGCACTGTTGCGGGAACTGTGAATCTGAACGTGATTAAAATGTTAATTACTGTTTAGACTTGCCTCGAAATGCGTGAAACATCACTTGGGTTCTGTTCTAAATCAAATTAGCAAACTTTAGAAATTGACTTTGCTTAATTTGGATTTAATATGATTGAGATATGCCAATTTTAGTAAGTAGGGGTCACTGCTGAAATTGCTTTCCTAATCTAGAACCAAGTGATTGTCAATTAGTGAAATTAATTGTTAATTTCGTGAAATAATCTTGAAAAATATTTGTGAAATATTGAAACATGATTATTTGCCTAATTGACTTGGCTCCAACCAATTAGTTGATTAGATTTGATCTAAATCATAATTGGAATTACAATCATCAAACTTCTTGCTTGAATAGGACTTGGGAATTTGCCTAGCAAATTTCCTTAAAATCAAAATTGTTTTGATTACTATATGGTATAATTTCGGTTGAAGAACCGATAATCATCTCAAGTACAAAATAATCAATTTGGCATTATCCTTTCCCGAGGTGGATATGGTGTCTAGTCGGGGATCGCTGGGTCAGCGGGTTGCAACGTATGTGGTCCGCCCCACTCCCGCCGGTACTGGCCATGACAGCGGGTAGGGCCGGGATAATGTCCGAGGGATTATGATGTATTTTTCTAATTATTAAAATACGAATTAATACGTACTTTGAGAATAATATCATATATGTATATTCAAGCATAAAAATAAGTTTGATTGATTAAATTGGACTGATAATTAATTTAATATGATTAAGTTAATTATATCCAATTCAGAATACTCTAATATGATTAGAGTTAATAATTCCCTTGGAAGAATTAATTATATGAATGTGATTCATAGTAATTAATTAAATTTGAATAAGAGGTGGAGGATCACATAAGTGACATCCATGGTCTCCCGTCAAGGAGAAGGGTTTCCGTCGCCAGGGATTGTATATAGGAGACGCTTGTACGTAGTGACAGCTCCTATATACAAGTGCATCTGGATCGGACTCTTTGCTTCTTGAAAGAGTAAGGCCGTATGCGTAGTGACCCCAATATCGGATCCTCATATTATTGGGGCGATATTGGATTGCGCATAGCGAGTTCTATTCCTGTTGACGGTTGGTTCAATTAACGACGGGTCAACATCGCCTTAGGGGTGGTGGGCCCGGGTGTTAAAGACCGAATTGGGAAATGCAAGTTGGACTTGCAAGGCGGAATGTGTTCCTGCTTCTCTTTATTGGAGTTGCAGTTTCTCATATTATTGGGATGTAACAAAGATAAAGAGGAGATCCCAGATCTTGCTGAGATATAATGGTAAGTATATCTCTTACACTGAAAGTGATTAAGGGAATGAACTTTCATTGTTGACATGGCAAGACAACTTTGATATAAAAATTCCTAAATCAAAGTAAATTAAATATTTATATATATTTATGCAAATTTCTTATTTCAGATAATCCTTCATTAATCCCACTCAATGTTATACTCAATAATAACCAGTAAAATATCGTGGATTGGACCCTTGATCCAGATATTGTATTTGCAATTGGACACATAATGTATGTGGTTGCAATGTGCAAGTTTCCTCATAATAATGAGAAGTGATAATTAAATAAGACAATAGGACTAAAACCCTAGGGTTTGTATGTCTCTATAAGTCTTGATCTCATTGAATGTACTTTGGAAGTGACATGTCGATGATGATCGTAATTATCAAATAATCCTTATAAAAATCAATAAAGATTTTCTGGCATACATATGTGCTCTTGACATTTAATCATGAATGGCATGGTTCTCTGCATCATGTAGAATGGTAGCTCTATAAGAGATGATGTATTCAAATTATTTGAATACCTACCTGAACCTATGTTTTTAAGAGTTTAGATGGATGTAGATGATGAGTGTCATCATTCTACTGTCTATACTCTAGTCATTCATGAAGCTTCATAATATTCATATTGTATGAATTGGGTGAATCTTATATAAATGTT
This sequence comes from Ottelia alismoides, assembly GCA_037367405.1. Classification (NCBI taxonomy): domain Eukaryota; kingdom Viridiplantae; phylum Streptophyta; class Magnoliopsida; order Alismatales; family Hydrocharitaceae; genus Ottelia; species Ottelia alismoides. Next base: position 17,106 of record JAZKJV010000663.1, read on the forward strand.
GAAATACTCTTATATTGAAATTTTTGATTTTAACATAAGAGATCCTTAATCTTAAGCAATGGTTGTTTATAGATAAAGGGAGCGCAGTGGAAGCATGGGTTGGACCCAAGCAAGAAGTATAATCAAATAGTTGACTATACTTTTGTGACTTCCATATGACATCCAAAGAGTTGGATGAATGCCAATACTGCAATATGTTGATGTGTTGATAGTATGACTATCAAGTCTATCTAGAATTCTTAGAGAAGGAATTGGATAGTACATCAGAATAATCTACATATAATCATTAAAATTGGCTTACTTATTTGATAAGGTAAAGTCTAATAATTGTATCTCAATCTTCTAATAACACTTGCAATTTGTTGCATATGTATTAGAATATTAGAAGTTTGATCTTAATGTTTATTGGTCATCCATGTTGAAAGTGATGCAAGTGTTGCAACAATTTCCATGAGATCAATAGACTTCATATTTTCAGTGGGAGCCCTTAGTCTTAGAGAATGTCTCTATGACCTAGATATTAGAATACACTCATTGTTTATTTCTAATTGTTGGATATAAACATGAATTCTGTAATAAATCTATCATAAAGAGTTATGATGGAAATATTTCAGATAGTAATCTAAAATCTAGTGGACTCTATTAAATTAGAAAATTATTGAATGGTTTATTAAGATTTCTAATACTGAAAATTAAACCTTTAAAAGATCAATAGGAGGATAAAGATCATTTGACAATGATCTGGCATCAAATTTTGGACATATGTCTGTTGATGAAATCAATGGACTGGTAAGACATGAAACTTTAGATTGTCTAAAGATTCAAATCTCACATACTTGTGAAAATTGTATTCAAAGTAAAATGTCTAATACATCCTTCCTTGGGAAAAGTGTAAGATGCCTAGGTATTAAGGATCTCATACATATTGATGTATGCAGATCATCTATATCATAGTAAACATTATGGATATGTGATATCTGTTAATGATTATGTATGATATGAGATCTCTTCTCTTCACCTAAGAAACCTTTGAAATGTTCAATGATTTCGCAATTTTGGTTTAGAACCAAAGTTTGAAGGAAGATGAAATGAATTTGATCTAACCAAGGTAGCCCGTACCTATTAGATGAATTCAAGAAATACCTTATGGAGATATGAATATCATTCCTATCTCAATCCTCCTAATGAACCTTAACTCAAAGGAGTTGTAGGGAGATACAATTGATCATGTGTGACATGATTTAATCAATGATTAATCCTAGCATAATTATCTCTTAAGTTTCCAAGATATATATGTAGTAGAGACTGCATTATATACTTAATCAGGTTCCATGCAAGTAAGCTGGAATCTAGCACTAGAGAGTGCTACTTCATTAGGAAAATAAAGGATGGTATTGGATACCTACTTTATGACCTTGAGATTCTTAAAGGATCTCATCTCTGAGAATGTGATTCTTAGAGGATGACTCTCTTAAGAATCAAGATAAAATGAAGTAAAGGAACTCATTTAATCTTAAGAAGATAATGAGGCTCCTAAAATCGGAAACTAAAAGAATAATTGAAGATGAAACACTAATACTTCTTCAAATAAGTTTGAGGATGTATTCCATGTGAAAATGATCGGACTTCATGTGATGAAGCTCCTGAGGATCATGACATGGAAAGATGGATGTTAGCAATAAAAGTCTAATGTAGACTTCATATACAAGTGTTGTATATGGACCCTCGAGGATCCACCTATATGGGTAAGACCTATTAAGGTCTAAATGGATCTTCAATAGAAAGAGGGAACCTGATGAGAAGGTAGAGACCTTCAAAGCACGGTTCGTAGCCATGAGCTACACACCGAAGAGAAGACATTGCCTTCGATGAGACTTGCTCTCCAGTGACCTTGCTTTGACCCATCAGATTATTGCTAACTATAGCTACACAACTTGACTATGACATCTTCATGATGTGAGTCAAGATTGCATTCCTCTATGATTACCTCTCTTAGGATGTTCATATGAACTAGCTCCAGGGCTTCGTGGTTAAGGAAAGCAAGGTTTGCAAGCTAAAGAACTCCATCTTTGGACTCAAATAAGCTTCTTGTAGTTGGAACATAAGATTTGATGAAATTATAAATGTTATGATTTCAGATAAAATCTTGATGAACCATGTGAAGCTTAGTGGGAGTGTCATTGTGTTTATCATGCTAAATGTAGAAAATATTCTAATCATTTGGAATGATCTATGGATGATACTAGTAAGTGTTTTAAAATTTGGTTGTTCCATACCTTGAGATATGATCTCAAGGATACCTCTTAGATCCTAGTTCTGAAGATGTTCAGAAGCAAAGAGAAGAGGATATTGGGACTGTCACATTCTTAGTACACCATGGACATATTCTATTCTTAGAAATTCCAAGAAAGGCTTCCATCCCTTAAGATATGGTACTCATCTATCTAAAGGGATAGCACCTCAAAAGGTTGAGGAAATGAATGCTAGAACTGCTTGCACTTGTGCATCAGTTACGAGAAGCTGAGTGTATGCTGGATGTGTACGAATACCGGATGTCTGCCATGCAGTGGGAGTAGTAAAATGTTACTGATCCTACTATGGAGATAAAACACTTGATTGCAGTAATAACAAAATCTTCATAGATGATAAGATCTTTGAGATAGTGATCTCAAAGTCTTATCTTCAAATACTTAAGACTTTATAGATAGTGATCTAAACGGTCTTAACTTTGGATACCTTTAGAGATAGTGATCTCTAGGGATAAAGGTATTCTGATAAGGATTATGGAAATACTGGTTGTAATAATCGAGGTATAATGTCAAGGACACTATAACAAAATTGAGTATTGGTTGCATAAGATGCAACATTCGCATTGGATGCGAGCACTGTTACTAGGGGATATGCAAGTGCCGTAAAAGGACTTGGCGTAGTGATGAATCTCGGATTCATCACTCTAAGTCTCATTAATTAGGCTCAAGTCCCTCAAGATCAACTGCATTTCTGCATTTATTTCGCATAATTAGCATCCGGGCATGATTGCATAAGAATTGCATTTTAGCATTAATTTCTGCATAAAATAAGAAGCCAAAAATCCAAGCCAAAAATTGACCTGTAAATAGCCTAACTTCCCCTATTTTTAACACCTTCATGCTGACACCGCATACCACAAACTCACTTCCACTGTGTACTCATCACTAACAAGAATAAATGAAAAATACAAAAAAATAATTAACCCAGGTAAGTGGACCAAAAACCCAAACCCTAGTTTCAGGATTTTCGGACTAAAAGCCACATATCTTCCCCATCCAGTGTCCGATTTGATCCTACTCACTTTTGAACTAATGCACATTCAATTACCTTCAAAACAAGACCAAGTTCAAGTGAATCGGAGCTCGTATGTGAAAGTTGGGTTTTGGGCCTCTTTTGTACATTGTATTTTCGCGGCTTTTTGACCTGTATCTTATGTGTATATTTTCTTTATTAATAAAAATCCAAAAAAAATTAGATTAAGGTCTCTTTTATTTATCTTTGAGTTTTCCTTATTTTTCCGGATTTTTTATCGTGTTTAAAATTGACAAAAAAAATTAGAAAACCCAAAAATCAAGGTATTCTATGTACATAGGATACCCCAAAAATTCACTTTTTACATTTGACCGAATTTGGCTTTGATGTCTTCATGAAAGTTGTAGATCTCTTCGAGACGAGCATTTTTCGTGAAGAAACTTTTTTAATCCGAGGTCATTTGCTATTTCTTTTTGATTTTACAAAACATTTTATATTCGAATTTTCTGGTGCTGACACGTGGCAGCCCCAGAGGCCGCCACGTGTCAGCGTTTTTTGGGCTTTTCTTTATATCATTTTTTTTAAAAAAAAATTAAAAAGCCATCGCACGTGCGAGGCACGTGCCCCCAGGCACGCGCCAAGCACGTGCGCGCCCTTGCCCCTTCCTCGCCACGTGGCGCATAATTGGTCGTCCGATCTCGGCCGATCGGACGGCCGCTGTGCGTCACCCCCAACCTCGCGCCCGCCGCCCTTCCCTTCGCAACTGTCGCCGGTCCCCTGCTATCTTCGCCAACGGCCAACCAACCTCCGACCTAATCGCCCCCCTCTCCTATTTAAAGAGCCCCGCCGCTACCGTCCTCCATATCCGCCGATCGAGGAACGGGCCCGGGGTGACAGACCGGAGCCACCTTCTTCCGCAGCGAGATCCGGTGGTGTTGCCTCCAGCTACCGTTGCAGCACGGCCAGCCCCGTCATCTGCTCCAGCTCCGGCCAACCCTAACGCCGTCGAGCCAACGTTTCCATCAAACGCCTCGTTCACCACGACTTCGCCGTTCTTCTCCGCCTCGATCTTCTCCACCGACCATCATCTCCGACAAACCTCGCTGCCTCACGCCTGGAGTTCATCCGCCTTCAACACCACCGAACGACGGCTACACTCCGCCTCGACAACGATTCCTTCATCTTCATCGACCTCCAGCTCCGCCGCATCTTCGTCTTCTCCGACAATCCACTTCGCCTACCGCCTGGAGCTCCACCGCCAGTACTCCAGCGCCTCCGACCGACGCCAGCACCGAGCGTCGACAACCGCTAGCTCCGCTCCTCCTCAGTCTCGCCGTCATCGACACGGAGCAGCACCCCACCCCGCCGCGTCACCGGAGCCACGCCACCACCTCTAGCGCAAAGCTCCGCCCCGACACCACCGAAGGCCGGGCTCGAATCCCGAGGTCCCCCGCACGTGCTCCGCACGTGCGTGGGAAACGTCATCAGCAAATAACCCAAGTCACGTGCATTGCTCGTGACGTTGGGCAAATTACAGAGACGTCCCTGGAGAGTCCACCATTTCGCCGCCAAGTCCCTCAAACCCAGGTCACGTGTGACGCACGTGACCCACTTGAGAAATTTCAGATTCGCCCCCTTTATAGCTGGTAATTGCACTTAGGCCCCCCACTGCACTTTTTATTCATTTATTTTATTTATTACATTTGCATTCATACCCCTGTGTTCTCCCTCTATTTTGAACCTCTTCTAGACTTCATTTTATTTATTTAAAAATAGCATGATGTTCATTGACTAATTCTCTACATTTTGACATGTCGTGGATTTTTTTTGTGATTGACGGTTAATTAATAAATAATTGTTTTGTGAAAATTAGAATATTTTGCCCAATCTGTGCTCGGAAATTCATAGTTAATTAACCGTATCTCTAAAAATTCCCCAAAAATCAAATATTGTAGAGACTAAGTCGCTTGACATTGTGCCCAAAAATCATTGCATTTGCATGCACACTTTGCTCTATAAAAATCATTTTGCATATTTCACTGTTTAATTTTTAATAGGTATTAGACCCTAAATTTTTGTGATCTAAGATTTTTCTAGGATCCATTACCTTGTGATAGATCTTAGATGATTTTAGTTCTCGAAAATAAGTAGGTTTAATATTTATTAAAATTAAATATTGAAAATTCATTCTGTTTGCATTTAAAAATTCGTAAAAAATTCATATTGCATCTAAAAATTCCAAAAAAATTACAGTGCACTTATTTCATCATTTTTTACATCCCGGCCAAGTTTCATAATTTTCGGACACCGTTTGAATGTATTTTACATTTTAGTCCCTAAAATAGGCCGAATTTGCATTTTGCATCTCATATTGCATTAAAAAAATTCCAAAGAAAAGACCGCCTTGAAAACCGAACTAAAAATTGGATAGACATTAATCTAGGTTGTTCCTTTGCCTCCTTGTGATCGACCTTGGGACTTGCCCAAGTAAAATAAACATACACCACGAGATTAAAATTGAATCATTATTTTGTGGTTATTTCTGGACTGTTCCGATCGCCGCCTACAACGAAAGACTCATATTTATTTTCACGATTGACGATTAAAAACAACTTCTTAACGCGGATTTTGCGGGCTCGTCAGATGGTGCCGTTGCCGGGGAGGCAAACGGCTTAGTTTTTGTTTTGAAAATTTTTGTTCGGTTTTCCGAATTCGGGTAGTCTGACCCCCGAAATTTGTCATTGTAAATCCCATTTTATTTCTTGTATTTATTTTTCAGCATTTCTTTCATTTATTTTATTTTTGATTATTTTCTGAGTCACTCTCTTACAATCTCTCTCTTATTTTTCTTGCGAGGTACCCAGCGCACGTGGAGCGGTTTTTCAAGGAACCGGCGCATCTTCACCGACACCCGAAGAAACCGCAATTAAATTAAGATCGAGTCGAGTCGTGAGAGAGAGTAGAGTCTAGGTTTTTAATTTCTACATTTTTATTTTTCTGCTCATTTATAGCGGTGTCCGTTTGGACTCTCGCGTGTGTACAAGGACATTGAACTTTATTTGTGGTGTGTTGTGGCCTGTTTCACTCTCCGAAGAGGGTGGGGCCCGACTTGAGTGGCGATTAGGATAGACCTGCACATACGGCTCTTAGAGCATTTTTTATTTCTGATTGTGCTCGTAGGATCTTAAGCCACACTGCACTTTAACTGAGACGCACATTAGATCGTTCAACTTAGCCAAATTCAACTCAATTCTTCCCGCTAATAGAACTTTCTACTTAAGGGCGGTTTTCATCGGCTTGCACGCATTTAGTATAAATTTTCAATTCTGTATTGCATCCCACATGGAGATTGCGAGGAGGCACTATAAGTCTTCTAACTGAGCATTCATCATAGTTTTCCGCGTGCATCGGCTTTTCCCGAATTCCTCTCTCTTGTTTTATCACATAAGTCTAAAGGAAATTGGGACTGGACGGTAGACGTGAATTTGTGTTCACCTAAATTCTACAGTGATCGCCTTAATAAAACTGGGACTGCTAAATATAGCCGATCTAAAAAATCCATAAAATCAAGAATTCCTGCGGGAGAGCAACCCCGACATTGTCTGATTTATCTTGCAGCGAGGAGAGAGACGCACACTAGGATAGAGCCCAGCTCCAAACCTAACAGCTCGCGTAAACAGCTTGCAAAACTTGAATTCTCACCAATTAAAACTAACAAGATAATTGACCGGACCCTTACGGTCTTCACTTCGAGTTGAGTTGGTGAAACAACCCTTGTATTGTGTTTGATTGTGCGTAGAAAATAGTGCATCAACGAATACCACACAATTGTGTCTACATCATAAAACATCTTGTTGACCTCGAGAATGGAGGATTGTGGTAATTTTTGTTTAGGATCGTCTCTCTCTACCACAAACTCCCCAATCTCAAAAGCCCAGAGAAACTCTCACTCTGGACCTGCTTGGCCTCTGGGAAACCCTTCCCATGAACCCTATTCCTTCTTCCTCCTAGAAGGAGGACAGACCCACCCTGTCCATTTTTCACCCCAAAAGATCGAGAATAACTGTTACATCAATTCTTTCCAATCTATTAACTCAAATCCTTTATATTCGCCAGATAAAGAGATGCCGCCCAAGATACCTTCTAAGAAAGACCCTGAAGATGAACCTAATGAAGATCCAATGAAGATGATTCTCGCGAGACTGGCTGCATCTGAGCAGCAACAGCAGCTGCTGAGGGAGCAGCTCGAACAAATGAATGCTGGGGGAGAAGTTCCAATGGAAGCCGCATATAACCCTGGACAGTACAGAGTGTGGAACTATTTGCAGCCACCACAGCCGGAGATACACTATGAATTAAAGCCACATTTTGTCAGTCAATTACCTCAATTCCATGATAATACGACTGAGGAGCCATACGAATTCTTGAGGGACCTAGAGCTGATATGTTCTAATCTGAGGCACCCACAAGTCAGCCAAGACTACATTCGTCTCACTGCACTACCCTTCGCCTTGAAAGGGAAAGCAGACTACTGGGTGAAAAACTTGGGGGTAACTGTGACGACTTATGAGAGGTTTAAAAACCTCTTTCTGAAGAAATTCTACCCCTTGAGCCGGACCAATCAAATGAGGACCTGCATCACCAGTTTCGCTCAGATGCCCAATGAACCACTTTGTGAGGCATGGGATAGGTTTAAGGACCTGCTACAAAAATGTCCCTGCCATGACCTGGACAATAACATCCTAGTCCAATCACTCTACTCTGGCCTCAACCACGAGACTCAAGGGTTAGTTAGTGCTGCCTGCGGAGGGAATTACACATCACGTGGAGCTGAGACCGTCTGGAAAATACTGGAGCAGATGGCAGAAACAAGCCAGTCTCAAATTGCCAGTCGAGCATACACTGATTCCCTGAACACCCTTCAAGCCAAAGGCGGGAAGAAGACGGTGGCAGAAATAGCTGAGGACTTGATTCCAAGCATGCACTTTATTTCTGACAAATTGACAATTGTGGACAAGAGAATGAACGATATCGACAGTAGGATTTCGCAATTCCCGAAGCAGATGGAGGAACTCACCGAGAAGGTGTCCAAGATGGGGATGCCTAGTGCTCCTACGGTCCCGATATATCATGTGCATCATGTCCAGGAGCAACCAGGAGCAGATCAACAACAACCATGGGCTCACGATCAATCCCACGCCCAATTTTCCCAACAGCCGCCCCCACCGACTGAGACAGTCAAGGAAGCCCCGCCTCTGACATTTGAAGTGAATGGCATCTGGTACACCCAAGACACTACCCGACAGGGTAATATGGGAGACCGTCAGACTTATCAGCGCCCACCTACTTTCTATAATGCCGCATTCTAGCAACCGAAGCAGCAGCAACCCTACAATCGCCAGAGCCAACCTCAGCAATACCATCAGCAATCTCAAGCCCCCAGACAATCAGCTCAGTCATCCAAACCCCCAGAAGAACCGATCGACATCCAGAGACAACTACTTGAGGAGTTTCGTCACTTCCGACATGAACTGGAAGATCTACGGGTTGATGTCAACCGCTTGTCCCGTTGGAAGGATGAGCAGACAGCTCCAGCCACAACCATTCCCGCCCAGGTTCAAGCTAACCCCAATAGCTTGAACAAATTCAACTCATCTCAACACAATAACCAGGTATACTATCCAGAGTTTTCCACATCTGAACATGAGATCCTTTCGTTTGACAAAATAAATGCCATGTCACTCAGGAGCGGAAGGACAGTGGTCGTACCTGACCGGGCAAGGGAATCGGACCATGGAGACTCGGAAGATCAACCGGAGGATGTTTCCGAGGAGGAAGATGAAGGACGCCTGAAGATCCCAGCAGTAGATAAAGGGAAAGCATCTATGGAGTCTGCAGAGGACCTTGAGCCTCTAGTTGCTGCAAAAATACCTTTGTCACCTTTTCAGCAACCTGATTTTGATTATTATGATTGTAATAAAAACTCCAAGTCGAATAAAGATGCTCGTATTTTTGATTCTGATCCTCTATCTCCTGTCTCAAATGCATCCATTCCTTTCCCCCATGCCTTAAAGAAAGAAAAACAAAAGAAAAACATCAAAGATGACCCAGTCATGGAAAAATTCTGCCAACAAAACATCACAGTCAAAGTACCCTTTGATCAATACGTGGCAGGTAATCCAGCCTTTCAGAAATACTTGAAGGCAAAATGCACCCCCACCCGGACTCGTACAAAGAGAACAAGTCAATTCGTAGAGACTCACATCTTGACAGTTGCCACCACCAAGTGCGTCAAAAACCAACATCTGCCAAGAAAGAAAAGGGATCTGGGCACCCATTATGTGGAGAGTCACATTGGCGGCATAGCATTCACACGCACACTTCTCGACAATGGATCTTCCATAAACCTTCTACCCTTAGCCTTATATTATCGATTGGAGTTGGGCCCTCTCAAGAAATCATCATCTTTACTCCAATTTGCTGATAAATCCACTAAAAGACCTAAGGGAGAAGTGAAGAATGTCATCATCATCATCGAGGGTACAGAATACAAAGTGGACTTCACTGTCCTGGACATGGAGACCCCGAACCATTGGAAGGAATCACAAATCATTCTCGGAAGACCTTTCTTAAGAACTGCTAAGGCCATATTCGACTACGGAACTGGTATGATGAAATTCCGTTCTCCAGGCGGAGAAGTGGACTTGGAGATGAAACAAACAAAGTGGCAAAGACCAGACTCCGAATCCACAACTGAAGATGCCGAAACATCAGAATGCAATCTCCTCAGAACCACTGGGCCATGGGACCAACTGCCAGACATACAGATAGAAGGCACATTCTCGGAAGAAGAAATAATCCACCATGCAGTCTCTGAGATTTCTACACCCCCAGACAACACTGAAATCCTCTTGGATTTATCAATCTCCTCACCTTTGGGACAGACAATCGATGATGAGTCGGACACGGCTCTGGCCGAATTACCATTCTCCTCTATCGATCCGACTCACTTTTCTTTGGAATTGGTAGCCAACATCTCACACAGTGATTCACCGCCAACCGATACTGAGCCAGAAGCAAAAGTCATTCAGCCAGACTTGATCGACGATTCAGAATTGCCAGAGCTGAAACCACTACCTCCCACGCTGAAATATGCCTTCCTCAATGGACCCAAAGAAAAATTCCCTGTGATCATTAGCTCATCATTAACCGTGGACCAAGAATCCAGACTGATCGAAGTCCTTGAGCGAAATCAAAAAGCCATAGGTTGGACTGTGTCGGATCTCGTAGGAATAAACCCCGCTCTCTGCTCGCACCAAATTTATGTTGAGGATAATGCAAGGCCTTCCCGTGAATTTCAGAGAAGATTAAACCCCAATCTTCGGGAAGTGGTTTAGAAAGAAATAGAGAAATGGTGCAAAGCAGGATTTATTTACCCCATTTCTGACTCCAAGTGGGTAGCCCCCCTTCATGTCGTCCCGAAGAAGTCGGGAATCCAGATGGTTACCAACGAGGAGGGGGTAGAGATCGCGACCAGAGTACCCACGTCGTGGCACGTCTGTGTCGATTACCGGCGCCTGAATGCTGCGATCAAGAAAGACTACTTTCCACTGTCATTCATTGATCAAATATTGGAGAGACTTGCAGGGAAAGCATTCTTCTGTTTTCTTGATGGGTACTCCGGCTACAATCAAGTAGCTATCGCTCCCGAGGACCAGGAAAAGACCACATTCACATGTCCCTTCGGTACTTACGCATTCAAGCGCATGCCATTCGGGCTTTGCAATGCCCCAGGCACATTTCAGCGGTGCATGATTGCCGTATTTGCCGAAATGGTTGGTGATTTCCTGGAAGTCTTCATGGACGACTTCTCGGTTCATGGTGATTCATTTGATACATGCTTAGCACACTTGGACCGAGTCCTTCAGAGATGCAGGGAGGTAAATTTGGTACTCTCCTGGGAGAAGAGTCACTTCATGGTGACTGAGGGTATCGTGTTGGGGCACGTCATCTCCAAAAAGGGAATGGAGGTGGACCCTGCCAAGGTGGATGTGATCAAGAAACTTGAGCTACCAACCAACGTCAAGTCAGTGAGGTCGTTCTTAGGGCATGTTGGATTTTATCGACGGTTTATTCCTGATTTTTCAAAGATCGCCCGCCCACTGACTGAGCTCTTAGGAAAAGACACCGAGTTTATTGTAAATCACAGATGTCTAGAGGCCTTCGAGCTCCTGAAAAAGAAAATATGTGAATCGCCGATATTACAAGCTCCCGACTGGTCTCTTCCCTTCGAGATCATGACTGATGCATCGGATTTTGCTGTCGGAGCGGTACTCGGACAAAGAAGAGATGGAATTCCTTATGCGATTCACTACGCAAGCAAAGTATTGGACCCTGCACAGAGAAAATATATAGTGACTGAAAAGGAAATGCTCGCGGTTGTTTGGGCCCTGGAAAAATTCAGATCATACATATTGGGCTCCAAGGTGACAATCTTCACAGACCACACAGCAATCAGATATCTCATGGATAAGAAGGATGCTAAGGCACGACTTTTGAGATGGATCTTGTTAATCCAGGAATTTAATTTGGAGATCAAGGATAAACCTGGAATAAAGAATGTTGTTGCTGATCACCTTTCCCGAATCGAGCAAAACGATCATCCTGATATCGGACCAATCAAGGAGACTTTTCCAGACGAATCGATTTGCGTCATTGAGTCAACCCCATGGTATTCCGACATAGTGAACTATCTTGTCTCCAAGAAGGTTCCCTATGGTTGGACCAAAAAAATGATTGATCGATTAAAGTCGGATTCGAGGAAATACCATTGGGACGATCCTTTCCTTTTCTATGAAGGACCGGATTGTGTCTGGAGAAGATGTATCCCTCAGGAGGAATATCAGAGTGTCCTCACACACTGTCATTCTCTCGAGGCTGGAGGACACCATTCGGGAAAGAGAACCGCGCACAAGGTACTCCAATGTGGATTTTACTGGCGGACCTTATTTCAGGATGCTAATGAATTTGTACGGTCATGCCCGATTTGTCAAAGAATGGGAGGGACTATGGGATATAGAGATGAAATGCCCATGCAACCAATAATTTTCTGTGATGTTTTTGATGCATGGGGGATTGATTTTATGGGTCCCTTTCCCAACAGCAATGGATTTGAGTACATCTTGTTAGCAGTGGATTATTTATCAAGATGGGTAGAGGCTATTCCAACCCGAACCGCAGATAGCAAAGTCGTCTGTAAGTTTATCAAAGATAACATCATTGCAAGGTTTGGGATACCAAAAGTATTGATTTCTGATGGAGGTAGCCACTTCGTGAACAGGGAGATGAGATCTTTGGCTAAGGAGTACAAATTTGAGCATAGAATAGCCAACCCGTATCATCCACAATCTAACGGCATGGCAGAGGTTTCTAACAGAGAAGTGAAGAGCATTCTCCAGAAGTTGGTTCGTCCCGATAGGAAGAATTGGTCAACACTGTTGGACCAAGTTCTATGGGCCTATAGGACAGCCTATAAGACTCCACTCGGTACTTCACCTTTTAGGATGATCTATGGCAAGCCATGTCATCTTCCTGCAGAATTGATCCACAAATCAGAATGGGCGATCAAAAAGTTGAATTGGAGTTGTCACCTAGGGAAACTATGTCGAGACTTAAATCTGAATGAGCTAATTGAAATCCGAAATCGGGCATATGACAACAGTGTGATTTATAAGGACAAGGTCAAGAGATGGCATGATAGATATATTCGAGAGAAGACCTTTGTCCCTGGACAAAAAGTGTGGTTGTTTAATGCTCGTTTGAAGATTTTTCATGGGAAACTCAAATCAAAATGGACGGGTCCCTACATTGTCGTCGATGTGCATACCAATAGAAGCGTAGACATTGCCGAACTCAAAGAGAATGCACAACCGTTCTCAGTAAATGGACAAATGCTGAAGCCATACATTGAATCACCCAAAGAACAAACAGTTCAAGTTGAGGCCATCTATTTCACGCAGAGCGAGGATATTGAAAATCTATCTGATCACTCCCTCCCTCCCTCCCGACCACATCGGCCTCCATGTACAGCTTCTTCCTTTACTTAGGCCAAGGCCTAAGTATAGGGGGAGACCGATGCCATCTGTATATACCATTCTTCTCCTAACTCCTAATCGCTCCAGATCCACCCTTCTTCCATACTTAGGCTGTTCAAAGCCTAAGTATAGGGGGAACCGACATCCACCCGTATATACTCTCCTCATTTCCTGACCGCTTTTCTTTTCATTCTTTTTCTTTTTCTTTTTTCTTTCTTTTTTTTCTCACTCTCTTACGCTTAGCCTGAGCTATGTCTTCTTTACGCTTCTTGTGCTCTGAGGACATAGCACTCGCTAAGTATAGGGGGGTCTGTATATACTATGTATATATTTTACCCATATCTCGTACTTTCGCGTAAGTCTATATGTATTTACGGGGTGGGTACTAACTTGAAAAAAAAATGAATGAAAAAGAGGCTTCTTATTCCATTTTCTGCATAAAAAAAATCCCTTGCATAAAATGTCAAAAAAAAAGTATCTGCATTTCACGCACCTGCACTTCATCCATCACCGCATGCATTTGCATCTGTGAAAAGTCATTGGGTTCTGAACCGAGTTATGAGCCGAAACCGAGAGTGGTCTGGACTTGACCTTAATCCACCTAATTTTCAGAGGAATTTCACCGAGAAATAGAATTTTAAGAGCTTCAGGTCTTTTTGACTTAATTCCTTAAGTTCCACATGACAATGTGCAGCGTTTGACTCTTAGTGTCTAACCTGGTCTCTTCATTCTGGGTACCACTCTGGAATAGGGAATTAATTCGCACTCTCGCACTATGCACTTAGCTCAACCCAAACGGGATGTTGGAAGACTGTGTGAGTCTCTTTTCTGGTAGCGTGGAAATCTAAAGACCGGAGTACGGGTTGAAATAAAGCTTCGGAAAAGGGATGGACGGCTAGGCACAATTTTTCTAAGACCCCAAAACATGTACGGAACAAAAGATTCTATATCCGTAGGGGCACAACAAGATCCAAGCAGAACCACCAAAAATTCCAAATACATAGAAGCATTCTACCAAATAAAAATCCGACCAAAAAGGTCCAAGCTTCAAAAACCTGCAGATCTTGGTGGAGACTCAGCTACACTGGCTATCTCCACAAGGAGAGGTGGCTACACCGGCCACCCTCCAGTTCTTTTCTCTTTCTTATATCTTCTCCCTCATTCGATTGTGAACACAGCGCGACAGACCTTAGAAGGAAATACCTGACTCCCCGAGGATGAGTTACTGGAGAGGAGAGGAGCATGGTAGTCCGGCATTCTGAATGGGAAGAGCTAAAACCCTTCACACACATGAGTCGGTTATTCAATGTTCATAGGGTATACTTTGGGAAGAGGATTGATCTAAGATGACTTTTGAGTTGAAACTGTGTCAATGATGTGTAGAACTTGAGGGCTGTTGATTTTAAAATTCTAAGTCTCACAGAAGTTCCGCCACATTATTAATCCAAAGGTCAAGTTTAGTTTCACTTTCACCTTCAGTTCATGGTCTTGGTATGGAACCCAGTCTCATTTCACTTCATGGCATTTCTTTTTGATGCTCAGGGACGAGCATGGTTTAAGTATAGGGGGATGATGAATCTCGGATTCATCACTCTAAGTCTCATTAATTAGGCTCAAGTCCCTCAAGATCAACTGCATTTCTGCATTTATTTCGCATAATTAGCATCCGGGCATGATTGCATAAGAATTGCATTTTAGCATTAATTTCTGCATAAAATAAGAAGCCAAAAATCCAAGCCAAAAATTGACCTGTAAATAGCCTAACTTCCCCTATTTTTAACTCCTTCATGCTGACACCGCATACCACAAACTCACTTCCACTGTGTACTCATCACTAACAAGAATAAATGAAAAATACAAAAAAATAATTAACCCAGGTAAGTGGACCAAAAACCCAAACCCTAGTTTCAGGATTTTCGGACTAAAAGCCACATATCTTCCCCCATCAAGTGTCTGATTTGATCCTACTCACTTTTGAACTAATGCACATTCAATTACCTTCAAAACAAGACCAAGTTCAAGTGAATCGGAGCTCGTATGTGAAAGTTGGGTTTTGGGCCTCTTTTGTACATTGTATTTTCGCGGCTTTTTGACCTGTATCTTATGTGTATATTTTCTTTATTAATAAAAATCCAAAAAAAATTAGATTAAGGTCTCTTTTATTTATCTTTGAGTTTTCCTTATTTTTCTGGATTTTTTATCGTGTTTAAAATTGACAAAAAAAAATTAGAAAACCCAAAAATCAAGGTATTCTATGTACATAGGATACCCCAAAAATTCACTTTTTACATTTGACCGAATTTGGCTTTGATGTCTTCATGAAAGTTGTAGATCTCGTCGAGACGAGCATTTTTCGTGAAGAAACTTTTTTGATCCAAGGTCATTTGCTATTTCTTTTTGATTTTACAAAACATTTTATATTCGAATTTTCTGGTGCTGACACGTGGCAGCCCCAGAGGCCGCCACGTGTCAGCGTTTTTTGGGCTTTTCTTTATATCGTTTTTTAAAAAAAAAAAATTAAAAAGCCATCGCACGTGCCCCCAGGCACGTGCCAAGCACGTGCGCGCCCTTGCCCCTTCCTCGCCACGTGGCGCATAATTGGTCGTCCGATCTCGGCCGATCGGACGGCCGCTGTGCGTCACCCCCAACCTCGCGCCCGCCGCCCTTCCCTTCGCAACTGTCGCCGGTCCCCCGCTATCTTCGCCAACGGCCAACCAACCTCCGACCTAATCGTCCCCCTCTCCTATTTAAAGAGCCACGCCGCTACCGTCCTCCATATCCGCCGATCGAGGAACGGGCCCGGGGTGACAGACCGGAGCCACCTTCTTCCGCAGCGAGATCCGGTGGTGTTGCCTCCAGCCACCGTTGCAGCACGGCCAGCCCCGTCATCTGCTCCAGCTCCGGCCAACCCTAACGCCGTCGAGCCAACGTTTCCATCAAACGCCTCGTTCACCACGACTTCGCTGTTCTTCTCCGCCTCGATCTTCTCCACCAACCATCATCTCCGACAAACCTCGCTGCCTCACGCCTGGAGTTCATCCGCCTTCAACACCACCGAACGACGGCTACACTCCGCCTCGACAACGATTCCTTCATCTTCATCGACCTCCAGCTCCGCCGCATCTTCGTCTTCTCCGACAATCCACTTCGCCTACCGCCTAGAGCTCCACCGCCAGTACTCCAGCGCCTCCGACCGACGCCAGCACCGAGCGTCGACAACCGCTAGCTCCGCTCCTCCTCAGTCTCGCCGTCATCGACACGGAGCAGCACCCCTCCCCGCCGCGTCACCGGAGCCACGCCACCACCTCCAGCGCAAAGCTCCGCCCCGACACCACCGAAGGCCGGGCTCGAATCCCGAGGTCCCCCGCACGTGCTCCGCACGTGCGTGGGAAACATCATCAGCAAATAACCCAAGTCACGTGCATTGCACATGACGTTGGGCAAATTACAGAGACGTCCCTGGAGAGTCCACCATTTCGCCGCCAAGTCCCTCAAACCCAGGTCACGTGTGACGCACGTGACCCACTTGAGAAATTTCATATTCGCCCCCTTTATAGCTGGTAATTGCACTTAGGCCCCCCACTGCACTTTTTATTCATTTATTTTATTTATTACATTTGCATTCATACCCCTGTGTTCTCCCTCTGTTTTGAACCTCTTCTAGACTTCATTTTATTTATTTAAAAATAGCATGATGTTCATTGACTAATTCTCTACATTTTGACATGTCGTGGATTTTTTTTGTGATTGACGGTTAATTAATAAATAATTGTTTTGTGAAAATTAGAATATTTTGCCCAATCTGTGCTCGGAAATTCATAGTTAATTAACCGTATTTCTAAAAATTCCCCAAAAATCAAATATTGTAGAGATTAAGTTGCTTGACATTGTCCCCAAAAATCATTGCATTTGCATGCACACTTTGCTCTATAAAAATCATTTTGCATATTTTACTGTTTAATTTTTAATAGGTATTAGACCCTACATTTTTGTGATCTAGGATTTTTCTAGGATCCATTACCTTGTGATAGATCTTAGATAATTTTAGTTCTCAAAAATAAGTAGGTTTAATATTTATTAAAATTAAATATTGAAAATTCATTCTGTTTGCATTTAAAAATTCGTAAAAAATTCATATTGCATCTAAAAATTCCAAAAAAATTACAGTGCACTTATTTCATCATTTTTTACATCTCGGCCAAGTTTCGTAATTTTCGGACACCGTTTGAACGTATTTTTCATTTTAGTCCCTAAAATAGGCCGAATTTGCATTTTGCATCTCATATTGCATTAAAAAAAATTCCAAAAAAAGACCGCCTTGAAAACCGAACTAAAAATTGGATAGACATTAATCTAGGTTGTTCCTTTGCCTCCTTGTGATCGACCTTGGGACTTGCCCAAGTAAAATAAACATACACCACGAGATTAAAATTGAATCATTATTTTGTGGTTATTTCTGGACTGTTCTGATCGCCGCCTACAACGAAAGACTCATATTTATTTTCACGATTGACGATTAAAAACAACTTCTTAATGCGGCTTTTGCGGGCTCGTCACGTAGTCTCTTGAGAACAGAGTGACTGATCAGCTTACCTAGCTATTTTCTAAATAGCCTATGATTGTCACATGAGTGTGTTTAAATGATTAACCCATTAATGGCTCTTTGGGCTAGTGGGAGATTGTTGGACATGCGAGCCCACGGCGAGCCATTATGCAATAAATGTTATTGCAATTCACTCCTTGATCTGAAATAAAGAGTATATAATTTGCATAATAGGTCCCTTAGTACAATTAGGGTTATGTACCATGGCCATCTTAATGATCATACAGCTGTTGATTCAATTATTGAATCATAGAGGCTGGTGCTTAGATGAATATCTAATAAGTTAGATTGGGGACTCGTCAAGCACCGTCAAATGATTATTAAGAGATGATCTCCAGCCAGAGTAGGAGATGGCAATCCTATCCCAGTTAGGCTGATATCTGACCGACCTCTTGATGCAGGTCCTCTGCATAGGAATAGAGATTCGGAGGTGTCAGATTAGTTAGGTCAAAGAGTTGACTTAACGAGATCGAGATAACCAAAGTCCTATATCGTATGATGTCACGATACAGGCACGCATCCTCTGACCAGAGACAGATGTGTTACTATATGTTTGAGTATGTACATTTGGCAGACCAATAGGTTGATGACCTAATCAAGGTCTATACACCGGCGCGCTGGTATGCATATAAGGGCATATGAGTAATACGATCTCTCAAAGGAATCATACAGGTTCAGTTACTGAACCGGAAGACATGAGCTCACTCATGAGATATTTGGAAGAATCAAATTCCATGCGCATGGTCGTCTCGCTTTAGAAGCTTGACTGAATTTGTAGGTTTGATATATACTTTTGGAAAGTATATGATCAAGACCTAGGTATGATATATACTTTTGGAAAGTATATGATCGATACCGACTTCCAATGATCGAATGAAAAACTTACTGATAAAGCCCTGAAGTAGACAGTGTAAAGTTGATCTAATACTTCGGGTTTATTCTGAGTCTTCCAGTATGCAGGATGTACAGGTATTAAGAATACCTGAGGGTGATGTGATCATAAACGATTGTATAACCATGACGCTTCCATTCCTAGGGAGTGATGAAACGGGTCTGGATTTTAGTGACTCCTCTCAGTAGAGAAGTAAGCTCATCTTAGTCCAAATGTTGGACATTGATCTGAATGTGATTCAGATTCAATGAGAAGATTAGATTTACGGTCTTGATTTAATCAAGCATCTATGGGAGGCCCGAGATCTGGATTTGAGATGTGATCTCAATATCCATGTCACTATACGTGGAACAGTACAATCGCCCTGTCCTTATCTCCAAGTATTCGCGGAGAAAGCGCATTATCCTTGAAAGAGTTCATGGATAATTCTATTGTTGATATATGTATCCGAGCATTGAGAAAATGGATAATTAAATGTGATTTAGTTATCATGAATAATATGAATTTGATTCATATTATAAGGAGAGTTATCTTAGATAATTAAATGTGATTTGATTATCAAAGATGTAAATAATGTGAATGTGATTCATATTATTTGAGCACAAGAGAATAAGTTATCCAATATAATTAAATGTGATTTACTTATTATGGATAAGAATAATGTGGATAGTAATATCCAATTATTCATAATATATTATAAATGTGATTTATAATGTATTAGAGAGAGTTAAATATAATTTATATTAGTAGATTAATTATTAATGTGTATTGGATACACATTGTCTAATTAATTGAAAATGTAAATTATATTTTATTTTGGGTTGTGAATATGATTCACAATATTCCAATGTCAAGATTGCAATATTCCCAAAATTAATTGAGAATTATTTTGGTGAATAAAATCCCAACAAATAGTTGTTGGAAAATAAGTAGAGAGAAAATCAAGGAGATGTGCAATCTTATGGGAATCCATGAGATTGCCCTCCCTCCAAAGGGGAAGGTTGATTTCCTTTATTCTCTCTCTCTTTATTTGATTGATTTAATTTGGTGTTAATATATATTTGATATATTTCATCAAATTTAAATCAAAAGTTGTTGGCTTTTACCAACAACAATCTTGACCATTGGATTGACATAAATCAATCTCATCCATTGATTTTATATGTCACATGGATTGAGATCCATGGATCCCAAAACCCTATAAATAGAGAGGCATACCATGCTCTCTATTTTACACACAACACTTCTCTCTCTCTCTCTCTTTCTCTCTAGAGGTCAGCCCTCTCTCTCTCTC
Source organism: Ottelia alismoides (assembly GCA_037367405.1). Lineage (NCBI taxonomy): Eukaryota > Viridiplantae > Streptophyta > Magnoliopsida > Alismatales > Hydrocharitaceae > Ottelia > Ottelia alismoides. The sequence goes on from JAZKJV010000663.1 coordinate 37,271, forward strand.
CCTCTCATGGTCGTCCACCATGGATGCCATGGAGAGGTTCTCCATCGCCGTAGCATCGTCGTTATGATGCCCGATCGTCTGCTCGTGGATCTCCATCTCCTTCGGTGCGCCTCGCTCGTGAAGAAGACGTCGGATCTCGTGTGTCGAGATCAGGAGATCCGCCACTTGGATCATCAACATGGATTGCGAGAAGCACGCGGTTCATCCCCGCGCTCGCAAGCGTCTCCTCCGTCGGATCGGACTTGAGACAGGAGGTCTCTTCGTTTAGAGACTCGATCGCAACCACTCTTCAAGAGGTAATCCTATTACTTGTTTGTGGTTTAGACGAAACGATCCGAGAAGTGTTCTTGGATCATGTGGTTTCGTCGTAAGAAAAAATTTTTAAATTCCGCTGCATCGAGCAACTAGTGCGACTAGTCGCTCCTCGTCGTATTCGATACGACGCTCACGCTTCCGTGATGCGCTTGAGGATCTAACCATATCCTTCAATTCCCACTAGTCGTTACATACCCGTGTGCTACCCCAAGCCAAAAGATTCTGCCTCCTCACCACCTCCTCCATGAAGATCTACGTGTAGAGTGCTTGTCCAAGATAAGTCATGGTCTAGAAGAATCATGCTTGTGTTGTTAAATATTCTACTTAGACTACTCAAGATGACATGTAAACATAGTCTTATGGACTCAAAGATTTAAGTCGATAGGACATGAAAAGTCTTAAATCTAATTCTTATAAGGTTCCTCTGAAATTAAGTGGATTAAGGTCCAACTAAGCTCCATTCTTCAATTTTATTCCAGACTCAGTCTAAATGTCAATACCATTCTGAAAAATGCACATGCAAATGCAAGAAATATATACAGAGCAATTATTTTAAGAGAAAAAGGGTTAGTAAAATATATACAAGTATATATAAGGATTATACAAATTTTATACAATATTTTTACAAGAGGATACACATTTTAGAAATTTATTTACAAGATGGAAGGTGACCAAAGTTTATATACACACGTCGATTTTATGTATTTGTATACATATCTGATGAATCTCCGTTTCTTAATCTTTATTCTATCATTTTGGCCTTAAAAACTCTAGTAAATGCGTGTAAATAGGCTTAATTCAGGCATTTTATCATCCATGCATTGTGTTGTAAATACTGTATAAAATAAGGTTTTTAAAGCTAAAATTATAGAATAAAGAAAAAAAGAAAAAGAAGAAAATATTGCAAATATTTTATGACCCGAAGCCCCGAGACCTAGGCATCTTGATGACTAGGTCGACAAGGAAGAATGTAGGGAGAGATAAGGGCCAAAATCCAATAAAATACTCTTTTATTTATTCATTTTCCTTCATTTTGGGGACCTATTTTTAGTTCCACTTTTTATACTTCAAATAAGGAAACTTTGTACATGAAATTTGTAGATAATTAAATACAGAAAAATACAAAATTGATTTCATACAAAAATAATGTACACATAAAAAGTTATAATCTAAATAAGATTCCAGAATCCCAACTTCCCAGATAAGTATGTCTCAAATAAAAACTCGAAATGTGTCAAAATCACTTTTAATTGTATATAACTTTTAATAAGTTATTTAATGAAGCTAGTTTCGCATTGTTTGGAGCTACGGTTTGAAAGTTAGGTTTTGGAACCGCTATTGTATAAGTCTACCGATTAAAATATTCATTTTATTTATTATTCATTATTTTTATAATTTTATGATTTTATAATTTTTTAAATATTATTTATAATATATGTGTACATTAAATTTAGAAAAAAACAACTAAATAAAACATAAAAATAAAATACTTGTGCAAAATACATAGGTATAATATCGATAAGTATACATGTACAAATAATACTCCTATTTATTTAATTATATATAATACATAAGAAAAATAAAATAAAAATATATTTAAGTTTATAAAAATAAGTTATAAATATATAAAATAATAAAAAAATTAATAAAATAAAATATACAAAATAAAAATAAATATTAAAATATATAGATAAATATACCTATATAGCCCATAAAAGGTAACTTATAATTTTAAAGCCCTAAAAATAAATAAAAATCTGAATAAAATACTTTATAAAATAATAAATATTTTTCCTTTAATAACCTAAAACAATAAAATCATTTTTTTAAAATGATTTTTGAATTCTTTTTCAGGAGGATTTTCCGGGTTGGTCCACATGGACAACCTGGTGGACCGGACTGTTGACTGCAGGTCAACTGTCTGACCCCGCCCCCTGCTTGTGTCAGAATGTTGGTTTCCGGCCATATTCATGATTTTTTTGTGGCAAGATCTTTCACCATTTCGCATCGAAGTCTTCTTGACTTTTCTTCCCCTTAGATTGGTGATTCACGCCTAGTGATTATCTCGTGTGTCGGGTCACTGATCCGCTCCAGAAGCCTCGTTCTTTATGCCCCGTCCACCATCTATTCAAAACACCACAAGACCTTCCCATCAAATTTTGAACCCATTTTGACCCCAGCTAGACCTTCTTGTCGGCATGCTCTGGACCGGAGGCGTGACAGGCCTCCTCCAGCCAGCGGGGGAAGCTCAAACGAGGGCCGAGGGCCGATTCCACCCCATCTCCGGCCAACCTCCGTGAGGTATCTATCTCTGGCGTTTCTGCCTTTGAGGTCGGTTTTCATGCATTTTTCTTGCTTTATTTATTCGTTGTAGTCCTAGCTTTATTCTCGCAATCTCTTCCTTTCTTTTTCATCAGCGAATCACCTCGCTACTCCCTCTTCGGAGCTTGCTCCCGTGAGCCTCCATTTCACCTTCACCACATCCATTTGCTCTGCCAACCGTCGAGGCATTTTGCCCTCAAGGTTTAACCATTTTTGTGCAGGACCTTGGAGCGCTCAAGACCAGCTGGAGCGATTCTGAACAAGGCCGGAGGTACCTGGAGTTATCTAGCTTCCCCACCGTCGTAGGAGAGCTCTGGTGACCCTCCAAGCATCCCGGTGCTTCCAGCACATAGAAGGTTCCGACAGGACTGATTTGGGGCATTTTGTTGCCGCATAGAGCATTGGAGGTCAACGATCTAGCCAGGCGAACCTCTGCCTCGGTGGAGCTCCTCCCAGTTCATCGCCCGACCTCCTCAACCGTCAGATTAGCCCCCGTTCTTGGCGAACTTCAGCTGCCGTTGGATCTGGGTCACGCAGCGCCATTTGATCTTCAGTCGAGATCTAATCGCAGCCATTGTCCGTGAAGCGTCATCGCGTGACAGTGGCTCGATACGTGTCCAAGTGAAATCCTTCAGCCGTCGGATCCCAAGGCGATGGGTATTTTGCACCCCTGCCCTTGCCATTTTGTGTATTTATTTAATAGTTTATAATTTTTCATCTGTGATTTTAAACTTTTGTAATATTTATAACAAGGCCCCGCAACTTCCTATTATCACATTTTCGTCCTTAGCCACGTCAACTCAAGTGCCTAGCACACGTGAGGCATGGACTTTTTGCAGCCAGGACCCCATGCATTTCTGTATTTATAAACAGTCCTTAAATTATTTATTGCAGTTATATTATTTCTGGTTATTTTGCATTTTAAACCCCTAGTTTTTGGTAATTATGAAGAGATCCCTGCCAGGTCACGTGTTCTGGCATGTGGTATTTGGCGATTTTGCTGGAATAACCTTGGGATTTTGCTTAATTCTGATTGGTCTTGGAATTTTATTAATTAGATATATATTTTCTGGAAATTTGCACATTGGTCCTCGAACTTTTGCAAATTTACATAAATACCCTGATAGTGTGTATTTTCTTTTTATTTTCTCTATTTATTTCAAGCATCTATAAAAATTCAAAAAAATCTCAAAAAAATACCCTAGCTTCATGTTGCATTGCATTGCCATGCCATATTTTTATTTTACATTTTTCTAGCATTTTAATATTTATAAAAAAATCAAAAACATGCATTTTCATCCCTGTTTGTATTAAAAATACATAAAAATTATAAAACTCTTTGAAAAAATCCCAAAAAAATATATTTTGTTTATTTTTGTATGTTTTATCTTCAAACCAAAAATCACTAAAAACATAAAAGAAAACTCCTTAAAATAGAAAACCTCTAAAAACCTTCATAAAATATAAAAAATTCATCAAAAATCCTAAAAATATACTTTATGTTTCTGAATTTTCATTATTTTATTATCTTTGTTTAAAAATTAATTTGGAGAATTTTTGGTATTGTTTGATATTTTTTATCTCCAATTTAATTTTAGATTTTTATTTTATTCTCTATTTTGAGTATTTGAACTTTGAAAATACCAAAAAAAATTTGCAAAAATATAGAAAATTCACAAAAACAGTAAATAATTATTAAAAAACCCAAAAATATTTTTTCCCTGTATTTGATTATTTTTACCTATTTTTATATATATTATCTCTCTCTTACCTATATTGTATATATACTTTATTTTATAATTCAAAAAGAAAAAGAAATAAAAAAATATAAAATATAAAAAGAAAATACAAAATCAGAAAATTAAAATCAAAATATAAAATATAAAATCAAATACAAAAATAAAAAATAAAAAATAAAAAACCCATAAAAATAGCACATATAGACAATAACATCGCATTCGCATTTGAGCTTGATTGCCCCGCTTTACTTGTTTGCTTCCTGTGTTTGACACTCTACACTACTTGCCATATACACATCATTTGTAGAGTTATAATAAATTTTAACTCCGCACCACTTTTCATTATTTGATCTCTGTTGTGGGTTAATTATTGATTGAGAAGGGTTTCATGAGTGGTCGCTCAACGACATTGTGATCCCGCCTTGTATGGATTACTTTAGACCCTCGCAAAATCCATGTTATCAAATGGCACCGTTGTCGAGGAGCAACATCCCATAGATCGACTTTTTGTTAATTGTGATATTTGTCTATATTTGTCATCCATTTATTTTCTCTATTTTTGATATATATTTTTGAATTGTCTAACCACCCTCTCGTTTGACTTTGTGTGAGGTACGCAGATCGAGGGAGGCACTCTTTTCTAGGAGTGCTCGTGCACCCACGTGAGGCAGGTTTGGCTCTGCACCAAGGTGGATTTGGAAGGAATTTTGAAGACAATTCTTGAGCTTTTCTTTTCTTGTATTTATTTTTGTAATTTAAGTGAGAGATAGAAACTTCATTATTGTAATAATATAGGTACTCAAGACTTTGGACTCTCGAGCCCAATTTCCAAGTGTTTGTACACTTGGGGGCTCATCGCGATTTTCTCATGTTTTCATCGCATTTTTTTCTCTTTATTTTTCGGTTTTATTTTCTTTATTTGTGTGATTGAGCCCTTAGTTTTAAGAATTGCTTGACGATAGTCTTAAGGCCAAACACCTAATACTTTGCATGCTCCTATAGTTTATGATTGGACTTAGATAAATTTAATTGCTATTTATTTGGATTTGAGATCGGGTGTCGAAAGAAGTGCAATATAGCGCGTACAGGATTTGTCGTGGCAGACACCGATGCACTTCTTAGACCGGACTTTTGGATCTCACCTCTAGATACTTAGCATCTCGTTCTTCACGATAATAGCACTTTCTGAACTTAGGATGATTTCATCGGCTTGCATTTGCATATAGTTTAGGTATCAATTCTGCTGAGCATCTTTGCACGTAGAGTGCTGGAGGCAAGGTGATCATTTACGCTTTAGCATTCATCATTGGTTGTTGCTTGCATTGCTTTTCCGCCTCTCCCTCTGATTTTGATCACCTAGGTGCTTAAAAGAATTGATTCCTAGTTAGGCACGTGCATTCTCATTAAAATAAAAAAAAGTGATAAGTAATAAAAGTGGGACTGCTGACATTACTCGACCCTAAAATCAACCAAAAAGAAAATATTGTCTTAGGGCGAGTAATACCCTCATTGTCTTCTCTTTTACTTGCTCGCGCACACCCTAAGGACTAGTGCCAAAATCCCATCCTGCCCCTAAGTGTTTGCGCAACTTTTGGACTTCTCACCTAGCTCTAAATAGAAAAGGTAAAAAGACCGCATTTGCGATCTTCACTGAGTTGAGTAGGTAAATTGAGGGTTTTGTTTTGTGTGTGTTTGCTTGTGATTGTTTGTATGCATTTCTATATCATCTATGCGCATTTGCGCCTTCTTCTTCACTCTCTTACTTTGACCTTCGTGCTCTCCCGATCGTTTCCTTTTGTTTTCGAGATGGACCCATGGAGCGTATTTTATCTGGACTTTACGGATCCCTCGTTCACTCCAGTCAGTCCACCTCCCTTTTATCAGAAGGATTCTCCTCCTATTCTTTCTGATTTTTGTACAAATCCACCTCAGCTGCAGTATCAGAAGTCGTACTTCTACCCACATCCACCACCGCCTGCATATTTTCCACCTTCACATCCACCCTAGACTGAGCTGTTGGAGTCACCTTTCATGGAGTCCACCCTTGAGCACTTTACCCAAATGATGGATCATATAAGACAGAGGATTGACAACCTCACTAGTATAAATAAGAGCGACCATGATATTCCCCCATCTAATGATATGGGTTCATTCGAGGATTTCTATGAGAGCTAGCAATTGCCCAAAACACTAAAAAATGAGAAAAATTTAAAAATGCAAAAAGAATTCAGGAGACACATGATCGATTCAGACTGTGAGGAGAGTGCCCATCTGCCAGACCCTTTGACCACACCTTCACTCACATTTTGTCACATCCCTGACCCCGAGGATGTTGTTGTACAGACTGCTCTTGGCATGCCTCGTGTAGATGCTGATTCCGACCTTCTCCCTTGTATGGAGGAGGTCCAAAAATTAAAAAAATTATTGATTGAACCTGAAGTGGTGGCCAACATTCATGAGATCATCCGTGCCCCACTTCAGCAGGCCATGACCGATTTATATGCTCCTCTTCCCAAGAAGAGAAAGCGGAGGAGCAGATATGAGCGTCATATTCTGACTATGGCCATTGTCCACGCCATCACACATTGTCCCATTCCTTGGAAGAGGAAAACAGCAACACCATTCATCACCTGCACCATCGCTGACCATACCTATGATCACACTCTTTTAGATGGTGGTGCTTCGATTAGCATATTACCCTTCTTGCTGGTACAGTCTCTTCACTTAGGGCCTCTTAAGAAGACCAGGATGATAGTACAATTTGTTGATGTATATATTAAGAGGCCAAAGGGTATCCTTGAAAACACCATCATTTCGATTAAGGGAACGAGTTACCATGTTGATTTTTTCGTATTGCCCATGGAGACCTCCACAGGGAGCACTCTCCAATCATCCTGGGACGACCATTCCTCGCCTCTACGAGGGTCGTTATTGACTACGGATCATGAGAGATCCGCATCTATCCTGCTGACAAAAGTGAAGTGGTCATCACTGCACCCACTGCTAATCGGAGACCTGCACCTGATGTGATTTCACCGATCTTAGCCGACCCCGAGGCCTATGACCTTTATGTGGATATTAGAGAGACTTTCTTTATGATCGATGATGAGACCCGAGAATTCCTCTCCAAGGAGGAGGACTCGAAAAGCATAGAACTTGAAGTTTCTGCTTCCTGTGATTGGAGATGCGTTGATTACATCCGTGGGATTTACACGATTGACACCATTGATGAGACTAAGGCTGAATTTGATCTTGTTGTTTTTATTCAGGAATTCGGGCCTTTTGATGAGAAAGATGATCCGGTTGAGATTGTAGAGGACGAACATAGTTCGACTACTTCCACTAATGAGTTCGTTCCTTTTGGTTTTGACCTGGACGACACCTCGCAGGACGACACTGACCTTACTTCTTCCGATGATGATGAGTTCATCCCATTTCACTTTGACATCAGCGAGACACCAAAGGTCAGACCTAGTCGCACTTCTTCCACTCTCTCGTTTGTGCCTTCACACCCTAGAACCACTGAGGACCTTTACCCTGTCGACCCTGATTGACTTCCGTCCACTATGGACCCCGATGTCGACATGCACCATACCAGATCTATTCCTCAGCGGTCCCGCAAGAAGGTTCGCTTTCTGCCTTCTTGATCCTTTGTATATCCACTATGTTGTATATATGTTTTTGTTCATCTCTATCCCTCTTCCGTATTGCTCATCGACCCATTCTCGTGTGTGCCTTGCTTAGGACGTGCTTTGTCCTAAGTATAGGGGGTGGACGAGCCGAGTGTTCATTCGGCGTTCAGTTTCATTGCTCCTGTTGTTGCCTATAGTTAGGGATTCTTTTACCCTAAGTATAGGAGGAGTGATGTGTACATCTATTTCTATCTTCTACCATCTTCTAATCTCTTTTCTTCTTTTCCTTTTCTATTTTCTTTTTGTACCAAAAAGATGTCGCCCCTTTTTGTCAGTCTTCTATACTTAGGACATACTTTGTCCTAAGTAGAGGGGGATGTGCACACCGAGTTCTTCTATTCTTTGATCCTCTTTACTGTCTCCTCTTCTTGACTATACTTAGGGATAACTTACCCTAAGTATAGGGGGAGACAGTATGAGTAAGACCTATTCATTCCTACCCTTGACCCTCCCTACTTTGTGTACAGTATGTTATAATTAGGATTATTTGCTCCTAAGTATAAAGGGGACGGTCAAATTCTCATTCATTCATTCATTTCTTCATTCGTTCCTTATTCTTTAGATTTTCCTATACTCAGTACGAGTTATGTCTTCTCGTTTCTCTCTGATCTATGAGGACATAGCTCAAGCTAAGTATAGGGGGGTCATATATACTGCGTATATACTTTAGCCAAAACTCATACTATTGTATTTTTATTAATAATTATGGCTAATTAAACCATTAACTTCATTAAAAACCTTAATAAAAAAGATGTGATTATTCCTTAAATTCGTTTTGTATCTACTGATTAATAAATCAGGTGAAAATGTTTTTTTACAAAATGTTTGAAAATTAATGTGAAAATCTTTTTGAAAAATCTTTTGAAAACTATTTGGAAAATATTTTGTTTAATATTTTCAACCTTTGTAAAATTGTTTTATTTTGAAAAGTTATTTTCTTTGTGTGAAATAAAAATGTTTGAAAAACTATTGCAAATGTTTGGAAAATGGTTGCAAAAATATTTTGAAAAATCTATCTATACTGCTTGAAAAACCTTTGCAAAATGATTTTCAAATGTGTGTACATGTCTGTAAAAATGTTTGTAAAAGTTATTCTGGACTATAGTTTTCAAAAATTGTTTGAAAAATATTTTTCAAATAAAGTTTGAGGAATATATAAATCACACTAAAATTCATTTTATATACTTATAAAATTGATCACTTACCCTTGTAAATTCTTAAAATCTACTTCTTGTAAAAAGAAGATGCATTTCCTTGTAAGTATTTCTACCTAGTTTTTATCCAAAATCTTTTCTTTTCAAAAATACCAAAAACATTTGCAAAATTAAAAATACCAAAAACATTTGAAAAACCTTTTGAAAAATACAAAAAATTGAATATGCATCTTTTTCAAAAATCCATAAAAAGTTCAAAATCTTCGAAAATTGCATCACAAAAATATTTTCTGCATTCTGCATAGCATTTGCATAACATGAGCATTTTTCGGATTGATTTTGATAGTTGAACAAGTCTAAGTAAAATCTGATGATCGGAGCTTGGTTGGACCTTAAAAATCTACCTAATAACAGGAACCTTATAGGAGCTGGAATTTAGGTACTTCAGGTCTAGTCGACTTAATTTTTTGAGGATCGGGAGACTTGGTTCAATGGATTCTTGACTGTCTAAGTAGAGTATTTCGGAGCGCACACACGACTCTTGTTGATAATGACCTAACTTGGACACCTGCACCTTTCACATGGCTCAACTCAGTTGGAGTGGTGAGGGGCTTGGATTTGCAGGTATGAGACGCACACAAGTGGAAACATTTGTCCTCCTCTAGGGAGGGAAGTACACCCCAACCTGTCAATTGATGAGGAATTCTAAATACAGGAGAGTGTGGATTGCAATAAAGCTTCAAAAGAGGGATAGTCTACTGGCTCAAGAGGAAAAACTCTTTATGTGTATGCTATTGTAAATAATATTTCGAATCCAAAAAAAAGAAGAAAAAAACTCCAAAAAAGTGGATAGGCTTGTATAAAAATAAAATGCATGTCGAAGTGTATATGTGTTGTATAGAAAATAAGCAAGCTTGAGCTTCAAAGTCAAATCATGTGAGCATGCAGCTGGATGACTTGACTACACTGGTCTTGCATCCTAGGATAGGTAGCTACACTGGCTACCATCCATTCTTCTCTTAACCTCCTCCTCTTGAGCTGGTTGTCACTTGAACTTAGAAGGGAATACCCCGCTCCTCGAGGAAGGAGTTATTGGATTGGGGAATCATTGGGTTGTCGTGCTTGAGAAGTCGGTCTCTTTGTCATTCTAGTTGGGGAGAGACACTATCACTTACATTGTACGAGTCAGATTCATGGTCGTAAGGGTATGTGTATGAGTTGAAGTATTCTGACATGGCTATTGAGGAGACTTGAGCAGAGTTTTGGGATTCTCGAAGGCTGTTGGATTTCAAATCCAATTCCCATTAAGGTTCCGACCGCACTAAAATTCCAAAGGTCCGACTTAAGCTCCAAGCTTTGATTTTGTGAAGACAAGTTTGATAATTAAATTTAATCCAATTTTCTTCTTTTTCTTTTCTTTGTTTTTCTTTTTCTACACTTATTGCATAAGTGTTTGCTAGGGACTAGCAAAGGCAAGTATAGGGGATGATGAATATCCGTTTCATCATCTTTATTCTATCATTTTGGCCTTAAAAACCCAAGTAAATGCGTGTAAATAGACTTAATTCACGCATTTTATCATCCATGCATTGTATTGTAAATAATGTATAAAATACGGTTTTTAAAGCCATAATTATATAATAAAGAAAAGAAAAGAAAAAGAATAAAATGTTGCGAATATTTTATGATCCGAAACCCCGAGACCTAGGCATCTTGTTTACTAGGTCGACAAGGAATAAAGTAGGGGGAGATAAGGGCCAAAATCTAATAAAATACCCTTTTATTCATTCATTTTCCTTCATTTTTGGGACTATTTTTAGTTCCACTTTTTATACTTCAAATAAAGAAACTTTGTACAAGAAATTTGCAGATAATTAAATATAGAAAATACAAAATTGATTTTCATACAAAAATAATGTACAGACACAAATTTTTGATCTAAATAAGATCCCAGAATCCTAATTTCCCAAACCTGTATCTCTCAAATAAAAACTCAAAATGTATAAAATCGCCTTTAATTGTATATAACTTTTAATAAGCTATTTAATTAAGTTGGTTTCATATTTTTTGGAGCTATAATTTGAAAGTTAGGTTTTGGAATCCTATTGTATACTTGTACCGATTAAAATATTAATTTTATTTATTATTCATTATTTTTATAATTTTATAATTTTATAATATTGTAACTATTATTTATAATATATGTGTATATTAAAAGTAGAATAAAACACTAAAGAAAACATTAAAAAATACTTGTACAAAATACATAGGTATAATACCAATAAGTATAATTGTACAAATAATACTCCTATTTATATAATTATATATAATACATCAGAAAAATAAAATAAAAATATATTTAAGTTTATAAAAATAAGTTATAAATATATAAAATAATAAACAAAATTAATAAAATTAAATATATAAAATAAAAATAAAATATTAAAATATATAGATAAATATACCTAAATAGCCCTTAAAAGGTAACTTGTAATTTTAAAGACTTAAAAAATAAATAAAATCAGAATAAAATACTTTATAAAATAATGAATATTTTTACTTTAATAACCTAAAATTAATAAAATCAATTATTATTTTTAAATGATTTTTGAATTCTTTTTCAGGAGGATTTTCCTGGTTGGTCCACGTGGACCAATCAGGTGGATCGGACCGTTGACCGTGAGTCAATTGTCTGACCCCGCCCCTTGCCTGTGTCGGAATGTTGGTTTTTCGGCCATATTCGTGATTTTTTTGAGGCAAGATTTTTCAACATTTCACGTCGAAGTCTTCTTGACTTTTCTTCCCCTTAGATTAATGATTCACGCCTAGTGATTATCTCGGGTGTCTGATCATTGATCCGCTACAGAAGCCTTGTTCTTTACTCCCCATCCACCATCTATTCAAAACACCACCCGACCTTCCCTTCATATTTTAAACCCCTTTTGACCCCAGCTAGACCTTCTTGTCGTCGTGCTCCGGATCGGAGGCATGATAGGCCTCCTCCAGCCAGCGAGGGAAGCTCAGACGAGGATCAAGGGCTGGTTCCACCCCATCTCCGGCCAACTACCGTGAGGTATCTATCTCAAGCATTTCTGCCTTTGAGGTCTGTTTTCTTGCATTTTTCTTGCGTGTTTTATTCGATGTAGTCCTAGCTTTATTCCCGCAATCTCTTCCTTGCTTTTTCATCATTGAATCACCCTTCTACCAAGCTTCAGCGAGCCTCTAATTCGCCTTCACCACGTCCATTTGCTCCGCCAACCGTCGAGGCTTTTTTCCCTCAAAGTTCAACCATTTTTGTGCAAGACCTTACAGTGCTCAAGACCAGCTGGAGCGATTCTGAACAAGGTTGGAGGTGCATGGAGCTCTCTAGCTTCCCCTCCGTCGTGGGAGAGCTCCGGTGACCCTCCGGGCATCCTGGTGCTTCTAGCACATAGAGGGTTCCTGCAGGACTGATTTGGGGCGTTTTAGAGCCGCATAGAGCTTCAGAGGTCGACGATCTAGCAAGGAGAACCTCGGCCTCGACGGAGCTTCTCCCAGTTCATCGTCCAGCCTCCTCAACCATCAGATTGGCCCCTCTTCTTGGCGAGCTTCAGTTATCGTTGGATCTGGGTCGTGCAGCACCGTTCGATCTTCAGTCGAGATCTAATCGCAGTCGTTGCCCGTGAAGCGTCATCATGCGACAGCGGCTCGATACGTGTCCAAGTGAAATCCTTCAGCTGTCGGATCCCCAAGCGCTGGGTATTTTACACCCCTGCCATCACCATTTTGTGTATTTATTTAATAGTTTGTAATCTTTCATCTGTAGTTTTAAACTTTTGTATTATTTATAACTAGGCCCCGCAACTTCCTATTATCACATTTTCGTCCTTGGCCACGTCACCTCACGTGCATGGCGCACGTGAGGTGTGGACTTTTTGCGGCCAGGACCCTAGACATTTCTGTATTTCTAAACAGCCCTTAAAATATTTATTGCAGTTATATTATTTCTGGTTATTTTGCATTTTAAACCCTAGGTTTTTGGTAATTACGAAGAGATCCCTACCAGGTCACGTGTTTTGGCATGTGGTATTTGGTAATTTTGCAAGAATAACCTTGGGATTTTGCTTATTTCTGATTGATCATGGAACTTTATTATTTAGTTATATATTTTCTGGAAATTTGCACGTTGGCCCTCGAACTTTTGCATATTTACATAAATATCCCTACTAGTATGCATTTTCTTTTTGTTTTCTCTATTTATTTCATGCATCTATAAAATTCAAAAAAAACTCAAAAAACCCTAGATTCTTATAGCATTGCATTTCCATACCATATTTTTCTTTTTATATTTTTGCAGCATTTTAATATTTATAAAAATCAAAAACGTGTATTTTCATCCCTGTTTGCATTAGAAAATACAGAAAAGTTATAAAAACTCTTTGAAAAATCCCAGAAAATATATTTTGTTTATTTTGTGTGTTTTATCTTCAGACCCACTAAAAAAACTTAAAAGAAAACTTGTAAAAATAGAAAACCTCTAAAACCTTCATTAAAAATATAAAAAATGCTAAAAATATACTTTCTATTTCTACATTTTTCTTATTTTATTATCTTTATTTTAAAATTAATTTGGAGAATTTTCATTACTGTTTGATATTTTTTATCTCCAATTTAATTTCGGATTTTTATTTTATTCCCTGTTTTGAGTATTTGAACTTTAAAAATACCAAAAAATTAGCAAAAATGTAGAAAAATCACAAAAATAGTAAAAAAATAGAAAAAAAACCCAAAAATATTTTATTTAATGTATTTTGAATATTTTTACCTATTTTTTTATATATATTAACTCTCTCTTGTCGATATTGTATATATACTTTATTTTATAATTCAAAAGAAAAAGAAATATAAAATATAAAATATAAAAAGAAAATACAATATCAGAAAATTAAAAATCAAAATATAAAAATATAAAATCAAAAAAAATAAAGAAAATTAAAATTTAAAAACCCACAAAAAAATAGCACATGTGGATAAATACATCACATTCGCATTTGAGCTTGATTGCCTCGATCTACCTGTTTGCTTCCTATGTTCGACACTCTACACTACTTGCCCTATACACATCCTTTGTTGAGTTATAATAAATTTTAACTTTGCACTGCTTTTCATTTTTTGATCTCTGTTGTGGGTTAATTATTGATTGACTCGGGTTTCGTGAGCGGTCGCTCAGCGACACTGTGATCCCGCCTTGTGTGGATTACTTTAGACCCCCGCAAAATCCGTGTTATCAATATCCCAATAATAAACAAAAAATAGCCATTTTAATTAATAAAAGTACGAGTTATGACTAAAGTATATATACAATATATACATCACCCCCCTATACTTAGCTCGAACTATGTCCTAATAGTGATTAAATAGCTTAAAAAGGAAGACATAACTCGTGCTAAGATAGAAAAGTGAAAAAAATCAATACAACAATGACTTAAAGAATGAATAGAATTCGGTGATCCCCCTATACTTAGGACTAATTAATCCTAAGTATAGAAGATTGTACAAATGGGAATAACCAAGGAAAAGAATTGACAGACTCAACAGCTCGACTTACTCCCCTGTACTTAGGGTAAAATAGCCCTAAGTATAGAATATCAATAAGTTGAGGGACAAGTGAAAGATTGGAAGAATAGAAAAATAAAAACACAAAAGAGATGATATGAACAACAGCACTCCCCCGATTTATGGTAGAGTATCCCTAAGTATAAGCAACAACAGGAGTGATGAAATCGGACGAATATGAACAACACAAATCATTACACACGGAAAGAGGTGAATGATAAAACG
Organism: Ottelia alismoides; assembly: GCA_037367405.1. Taxonomy (NCBI): domain Eukaryota; kingdom Viridiplantae; phylum Streptophyta; class Magnoliopsida; order Alismatales; family Hydrocharitaceae; genus Ottelia; species Ottelia alismoides. The sequence goes on from JAZKJV010000663.1 coordinate 52,313, forward strand.
GAAGAAGAAAGAATGAAATGAAAGGATATATAAGAGGTAGTTAGCTCATGTATCAGACACAAAATATGGAATCAAAGAATCATCGTCTGATATCACATATATAGAATCAACTATGGAGAGTAATGTATCATGATCTAGATATGGCTTCAGCAACTATCCGTTCACAACAAATGGTTGTGCGTCAGATGACAACCCAGATATGACAATACTACCTTTGCATTGCTTTTCAATTTTCCTGGAAACAACTTCAACTTAGCATCAAATAACCAAACTTTCTAATCAGAGTAGAAAGTCTTCCATTGAATGTTTTATCACGCCAACGCTTGACTTTATCCTTATACATGAGTGAGTCATCATATGCAAAGTCTCAAAATTCCACTAATCTATTCAAATCCAACTTCCTATTCTTTCCTTCCTTCTCATAATCAAGATTGCATACACGGAGTGCCCATAAAGATTCATGAATTAATTCCACTTGCAGGTGGCAAGGCTTTCCATACACCAGTCTGTAGGGAGACATACCCAAAGGAGATTCGTAAGCCGTTCGATAAGCTCATAGAACTAAATCGAGCATCTGGGACTAGTTCTTCCTATCTAGATGTACAAGTTTTTGCAATATCATATTGATCTCCCTATTTGAAATTTCTACCAAGCCATTAGTCTGTGGGTGGTAAGGAGACGCAACTATGTGCTCAATGGTGTATTCCTTCACAAGCTTCTTTGCTTCTCTATTAATTAAATGGCTTCCCCCATCTAAAATCAGTAATTTGATATCCCGAAGTGCACAATAATGTGGTCCTTGAGAAAGGAATATACTATACAACTATCAGAGGCTCGGTTGGGGATAGCCTCCATCCCTCGACTAACATAATCCACGACGAGTAGGATGTACTAAAATCCCTGACTGGCTGGAAATGGGCCCATGAAGTCTATGCCCCAATCATCAAAAACATCAAAAATATGAATGTATCTTAGGGGCATGGTATCTTTGGAACCAATGGTTCCTCCCATCTTCTGACAGTCATTGCAACCTCGAACATACTCTATAGCATCCTTAAACACTGTTGGCCACCAGAGGTCACTCTTTAAAACCTTTGTTGTTGTGCACTTCCCCGAATGATGCCCACCAGATTCTAGTTTGTGACAGTTTTCAAGTACATTGGTGTGTTACTCCAGAGGAATGCACCTTCTCCAGATACAATCCGCACCATTACGAAATAGGTATGGATCTCCCATTGGTAATAATGAATATCTGATAAGAATCTGTCTACCTTAAACTTGGGCCAATCTTGTGGAACTTTCTTGGAGACAAGATAGTTCACAATATTAGCATCCCATGGGAGTGAGTCCACAGAAAAATGGCCTCGTCTGGAAAGGTTTCAGAAATAGGGATCATGTTCTGCTCAAAGGTCTATGCATTTATGATATGGGAAAGATGATCTTCCACAGCATTTATCACTCCTATCTTATCTCGAATCTCTAAATCAAATTCTTGTAGAAGAAGGATCCATCTGATAAGGTGTGGTTTGGCATCCTTCTTTGTGTATAAGTATCGTATGGTAGTATGATCGTGTACACAATAACATGGGAACTGATGAGGTAAGATATGAACTTCTCTAGCCCAAACACAACTGTTAACATCTCCTTCTCTGTAATCTTGTAATTTCATTGTGTTTCATCCAGAGTTTTGCTAGCATAGTGTATAGAAAATGGTATCACATCGCTTCTCTGTCCTAAAACAGCTCCAACTGCAAAAATCTGAGGCATCCATCATGATCTCGAAAGGAAGAGACTAATCAGGTGGTTGTAGGATAGGAGCACTAGTAACCATATCTTTCATCTGATTGAATGCAAGGAGTACTTCCTCATCAACCACAAATGCACTCTCCATGCATAGAAGCTTAGTCAAATATCTGGTGATCTTGTTGAAGTCCTTTATGAATCGCCTATAGAATCCTACGTGTCCCAGAAATGACCTCAACTGTTTCAAATTCTGAGGTGGATCTAACTTGGAAATCACATCAATCTTAACCAGGCCATCCTCCATACCATGTTTGGAGATGACACGGCCCAATACAATCCCATTAGTTACCATAAAGTGACTCTTCTCCCTCGAGAACACTAGGTTCACTTCACAACAATGTTGAAGAAATCAGTCTAAATAAGCAAGACATGTGTCAAAGCTATCCCCGTAGACTGAGAAATCGTCCATGAAGACCTCCAGAAAACTACCCACCATGTCGGCAAAAATGGCCAACATACACCCTCGGAATGTAGAGGGGCATTACACAATCCAAAGCGCATCCGTCTAAAGGTGTAGGTGCTAAACAGACAAGCGAAAGTAGTTTTCTCCTAATCCTCAAGAGTGATAGCAACCTGGTTATATCCCGAGTACCCATCTAGAAAACAAAAGAACTCTTTTCCCAGCCAACCACTCGATAATATGATCAATAAAGATAGCGGAAAGTGATCCTTCTTGGTAGTTGAGTTTAGGCACATAATCTACATAGACACGACATGAAGTAGGTACCTGGGTCGAAATCTCCTCACCACGGTCATTTTTTACGATAGTAATACTGAATTTCTTTGGGACCACGTGTAAAGGTCTGACCCATTTGGAATATGAAATGGGATATATAAAGCCAACATCACACCATTTTCTGATCTCCTTTATGACAACCATCCTTATATTTGGATTTAGACGATGCTTACATTGACTGAGCATTTATAGTCATCCTCTAGGTATATATGATGCAAGCACAAAGTTGGATTAATCCCACTGTCCTTGCCTTGAGAGGCCTACCTCCCCGTCTGAAATATTCCATCCTATGGTCATGTGGTTTCTCTCAAGAACCTATAGCGTGCGACATTCTTGTTCATCGGTCAACTGCAGGATGAGGATGACTAAAAATATCTAAGGAGATCCGCAAGGAAGGCATATTTCAATGTTGAAGGTAAAACCCTTGAGCTCAGGTGATGTCCGAATCGGCTCTACAATAACCTCTACTACTGCACTGGTAGACAATATGTGATATGTACTCTGTGAACTGCCTATTGTGGCTACTAACGGCTCAGTAAGTAAAATCTCCAATAGATCTGCAACGAATGATCTCTACTCAGAAAGGATGGGCTCATCAGGATGTTCAAAATTTTCATCAACTAATGGATCAGATATCTCAGCAATGATCTCAAAAAGATGTCTCTCATAAGTTCATAATTCAGGAAACTCAACATATGGCTCAGATATTTGTACCTCCGAATTCTCAGAATGAGGCATATCATCAGTAATTTCAGAATAATGTGTCAAAAGAATATCAGAAGGTGCCTCTAAAAACTTATATTGATCCTCACAAATAAGATCAAACTATCCTTAAGAAACAATTCAATTGGATCAATAAGACAACTCACGTCGATTGTGCTTTCCATATGGTCCTTTTGGGAAAAGAACTCCTAGGTTTCTATGAAATCAGTGAACAGATCAGTCTCTCGGAATTAAGCAAGAAAAACATAGTCCTCTAGCTCTAGTGTATCTTTCTTCCTCTCATCTGCTGTTGGTGGCAGTGATGGTCTAGGATCGGGGACCGTCTCTATTTCCACCTTATCACTATGAGAGTTAAGGATGATCTCTCCACTACCATAATCGACTACTGCTTCGATCGTTCGAAGGAATGATTGACCTAGTATGATTCGGGTATGGAGTAGAGGTGTTAGTGTGTCCATATCCATGACAACAAAATCAACATGGAATTTCATTCCCTGCACCGTTATAATAACATTCTCTAAAATGACTCTTAGCCTCTTAATCGATCTATCAGCAAACTGAAGGATAATCCTGGTCGTTTTAAGAGCTCCTAACCCAAACTCAGTGAGTAGAGAGGATGGCATGAGATTAGTGGAGGAACTGCTATCGAGAAGAGTACAATCAAATTCTTGATCAAAGATATGGAAACGGATGTGAGGTGCTCCCTTATCTTTCTTTTTGGGTGTGAGGTTGCTTATGTCATGAACTATGGCCATGATCAAGATGTGTTTTTTTTATTTCTTTCATTTGTTGATGCTTTTGTGTACATGTCTCTTTCATTCCCTTTTTTACTGCAAGCATGTACTCCATGGCCTTAAGGAGTGGCATCTCTAAAAAGGTGTTCTGTAATATCTCAACCACTCAAGGATCAAGTAGGGTTGTTTTTAATTTTGGATTTTTTATATTTAAGAGAATAAGTAAATGGCACAGAATCAGAAGAAACATTCAAACGTTCATTACCATTGTTCAAAGTGAAATCCTCATTTACAAAAGGACAGCCAGAATCAGTACGTACATTGTTGACCAAATAAGTAAAGGAAAAATAGAATCTAATATAGTTTGGGATGTTGTTGTTGGTGAAGAGGAAGAATCCATGACTGGTATGTTCTCCCTTGTTGATGGTGATCTAATCTTCTTGGTGAAGGTCAAGGTGGTGGTGAAGGTGGTGAAAATCTAGACTCGGGTGTTGCTACACTGGGCCTCTTGACTGCTGTGAAGGAGATGATGTGGAAGATGATGCTCTCTCAGTGGTTTGATATCCTAACCCCAACTGGTGAGTAAGTGGTTGCAATCTCCTGTCGCTCATGAGATGAATGGAGTCAGATAAAATTGTAAAATCAAGGGCCACACCTGTCTCAGGTCTGGGTGGGCTATTGGCTACTTGCTCCTTGTGTCTGAAATTGTTGGGTTTGGTTTCGAAATATGTTGGGATTGGAGTCTTAGTAGTGGTAAGGTCGTCTATCCTCTGAATTAGTTCGTTCATGTTCTTCATGAGCAGTGAAAGTTGGTTCAGTGATGGATTCACCGAAGAGGCCTCAGGGTGCTTAATGACCAGTTGTCACTGAGACTGGTAATGTGGAGGTTGTTGGTAACCATAATGATGCTTATAATGAGGAGGAGGATGTGGATATTGTCCATAAAATAATGTCTACTATTAGTTAAGATGACGGAAATATGCAGACTGATGTTGTGGCTGGCCTTGTCTCCAGTTTTGGAACTATGGTGGAGATTGATAATGAGGCTGAAATTGATGATGTTGGTATTGCTGCTATCTACCTCCTTGAAATGAGTGGGTGGGTCTCTGACCGTGTTGGGAACCCAACTGGCCTTGCGCAGACGGATGGGGCTGGTTGCGCTCACTGTTGAACTAGATTCCATTCACCTCATGAATGATAGGTGGAGGTGGAGCCAGCTGCTCAGGAATATATGGGACTTCCTGCTGGTACGTCACTATATATTGTGACTGTTGCGGGACCTTGTCTGAAGTCTACACGTAATAAATGTGTTGAACTACAGAAGGTCCACCAGTTCCCTGTTGTGAAGAAGAAGTATTCTCCCTAGTAGAGGTATCAGTTGTTGCACTTGCATTGTAGACTATGCTGATGGTACTCACAAGAATCTCCAGGTGCCTTATTATCTCATCCAGCTTGTCCATGTTCCTTGTCCTCTTTTCGATCACTTGAAGCTTCTCAAGCTCCTTGGACTGTCTCTTGATGATTTCCACTTTGGATAGGTGGTTTCCAATGATGGTCAGGTTCGAGATATCCACCCTATCAACTTCATGTGATGTCATCATATTGACAACCTTAAGGGGTACTGTAGGAGAGGTGTCGGGGTGCTTTTGAAAAGCACGTGAAGAAGAAAGAGTTGTTGAACTCTCCACCATATCCTCAAAAAATTGATAAAGGACATCCTCGTCCTTATTAAAATGACTCCCCCTACAAGCAGCATCTACCAGCTTCTAATTCTCTATGCTTAAACCCCCCAAAGAAATTTTGCACAAGGCTTGTCTTTAGTATATCCTGATGGAGGCACTTCTCCGTTAAGTCTTTGAATCTTTCCCATGCCTCGTGAATAGGCTCAAGAGCAATCAAAGATCGTATTTGGTTGAGTTGTCCGAGTGGGTGATATTTGTTCAGGAATGCGGACCTCGACTCTTCCCAAGTAGTGACAACCCTTCCCAAGTGATTTATCTAGTACAAGGCTTTGTCCATCAGACTGAACAGGAAGGTAGTCATCTTCACTACCTCTGATGGGACACTTGGATAATGTATTATTCCATAAATGTGATCAAACTATTGGAGGTGTACATAAGGTTCTTCATTAATATTTCCATAGAATATTGGGAGAAGAGGCAAAATAGTGGGCTTAAGTTCAAAATGCCCATGAATCGTAGGCATTTGAATTCATGAATTTGTCTGCCATGCCCCTAGATTATTAGTGTCTTTTAGTGTCAGCTTAGCCACCAGTTCTATCAGAGGGTCTTCTCCCCCATTCCCACCTCCTCCATTATTTCTATCCTCCTCTCTCTTATATTGTATGTCCTGCCTCAGCTCAAGAATCATATCCCTCAATGCGGTCTGAAAGTCGGCATGTTCTGTTAACGGAGCTTGAATTGATTGAATATAGGCTAGCATGGTGTTGTTGATCTCGTTTTTCTCCGACATGGTTACCATTCCCTTTGGTGGCATCAAGTGTCCGGCATCTGACTCTGAAAATGTGCATGACACTCAATTAGTCTTCATAAATGATGGAGTCTTAGATACTAGTTCGACATTAGAGTCATTCTCAGACGGTAGGTTGGTGGATGAGGTGAAGGATGAAGTAGAGAAAGAGGAATATTCGGGAAGTGAGTCTCCCGGATAGAAGGTGAATGGATCGGAGTGTAGAATGATTTCGCAAGGTCCGAATGAGAAATACTCTGGTCCGACATCTTTGAAATCAATTGGCAGGATGCGAGAGCATGAAGGTCAATGTAAGAGAGAAAATAAGTAGAAGGCGCAAATTGCACAGAAGGAACTCTACCATTAGCAATCAAGAGACAACACAAACCCCCAATTCACCAACTCAACGTAATGTGAAGACTATGAAGGTTCGGTCAATTATATGGTCAATTTTTAGAGTTATATGAGAAAACAATATTGGAAAGAGTTAACGAGTTGTTATGTGCTTGTATTCCCTTACGGATTGGCCCAGTTCTTATGACTAGTTGCACCTACTTTCAGCCAGTAAGGAAGTAAGTACGGACCGTAAAAATACATCTACTCGTTACTTGAGAATGGAGCCTTACACAGTGTCCTCTAAACCTCCCACTCTACTAAGAAAATTCAGACTGTTTACTATCGACCTGCATTTCCTATTGATAAGTAGCTAATCATTTTTATAGAACCAGTAGTCTATATGAAAATCCTGAGATGGCTCTATCCCAGTGTTTGTCCCTCTCTCACTTGTAATTAAAATAAAACAGTGAAGGGGTTACTCTCCCTAAAACAAGAATTTTTTTTCTTTACGTTTATTTTTATGTCGAGTTTTCTTTACTCGTCTTGATTTTAAACAATTATCGCTTGATTTGAATATTCTCAATGAATCTCCTCCCAAGTGTCCAATTTCCTTTTTTTAAAATTATTTGAGTGAAAACAAGGAGGAAATCGGGAAAGTCAATGCACGATTAAATACAATGATGCATGCAAGGGTTAGAGATGTGTACCTTGTTGCCAGCACTCTACATGTAGGGTGATCCGCGTAGAATTAAAATATAAGGAATAAAACTATCCTAAATGATGCAAGGGAACCGTTCTAACAATATCTTCTGTTAATGGGCAAGAACCAACTAATTTGACTAAGTCCAATTTGCTCTACTCTCTACTCTATAGGTGCAGAAATTCTTGTTAGGTTTTTGGACCTAATTTATTACCCGGCTCAAGCAAATTAATTAAATCAATCATTAGTGGCTCAGCGTAGAAAACTTTGTGAAATAAATAAAAATAAACTGATGAAAAACAAAATCGATGAGGTCCCCCAAGTATACCAGCACTTGGAAAAACAGACCCCGTAACAAATGAGTGTCCTTTTTACAAAAGCTTTTGCATGAAAATAAAAATACTAAAATCTTTCTACAACTATCTATGCTCTAATTAATGGTCTCCTCTAAATCTTCTTCTCCTCCTTCTACGCTCTCCTACGGATTTGGGGAGAATAAAGCCGCCTCCGATTTGCTTGGGTGTGTCGGCATTCCTAATAATGCCACCCTCGCTCACTAGGCCCTCGCGAGAAAGAGGAAAGAAAGGATATGCAAGAGAGACAAGTATAAAAATATGAGCAAGAATGAATTTGAATGAATACGATGAATATGAACAATGTAGAAAAATATAGACAGAAATTTACAACTAAGAATGGTAGGTCAAATGAAAAACCTAACTACACTCGTCATTCATCCCCGGCAATGGCGCCATTTGTTGAGTCGCTTTTCTGAGGTTTTTATTTGTATGTGATATACACAAGTGTTATCACAACCCAATTAAGTGTGAAACAATAATTTTATTTTTCTTCTCGAGCCAAATATAATTACAAAAATTGTAGCAAGAGAAAATAGCTATTTAATTTACATGTATAGTGACAAGATCGAACTCAGGGAGGCGACAAAATTCCGAGGGTTATTCTATGCAAAGAACAATCAATGAAAGAATCAAGGAGTTTCTTATTCACACTATGCTTGGTTTGTGTATATGTTTTATTTTTTATTTTATTTTTTATGGTTAGTTCTTTATTTGGTTTTCTGATTTTATATATATATATTATTCTTTTTTCAAACTACGGAATATGAAATAGAGGAAATAAATTAACAAGACAATGCGCTCTTTTTGGATTTTTCAAAAATATCAAATATGTATAGAAAATTGAGACAAAATTATTTTTGGGTTTTGCTAATATTTTAATGATTTTGTTATTTTTCAAAAAGTTTATCACAATTTTAAAAACTTTAAATAAATCAAAAATAGGAAATGAGATAAACAAGAAACAAATTAGAAGTTTATGGATTTTTAAAAATAATAAATAATGTCATAGATGAAAAATATAAAAAATGAAAAGATATTTTTCATATTTTCCAGAGAGGGGTTTTATATTTTTTGGAATTTTCTATGAACTTTTTATGATTTTTTATTGTTTTTGGATGCTTTGCATTTTTGGTGGTTTTAATGAATGATAAAAGTGTGAAAATGATATGTAATGGAAATAATGTGAAATACAAACACATGATTTTTTTGAATTTTTCAAAAGGTTTTTATATTTTTATTGGTTTCTAAATGCAAATATGACGGTTTTTAGAAGTTTTGGAATTTTAATAGGAAATGCAAAATAAAAATTATGGATCAAGGATGAATGCAATAGGAAGCTAAGAGAATTTTTGTGTAATTTTCTGAGCTGTTTTTCTAATTTTTATTTAATGTTAATCATGAAAATAAATATGCATTCTGATAGGGATTAAAATGCAAGAAAACTATTATTTACATACTAAAGATTAACAATTAAGAATCGACGGTGTTAAATATGTATTATTTCCAAAATGTCACGTGCCAAGGCACATGTGCTCCGTTGGACTGGAACAAATGTAAATAAAATAACTTTGAGTTCCAGATGGTATCATAGAAATTCAGTACTTTTATTACAATTATCCCAGCAAGTCATGTGACAAGCATTCTTGCAGTTCAAAAGGGATCAAATTGTAAATAAAATAGATGTTAATGATGAAAGTGCAATGTTTAAAGAATTATAGAAAAACATGTGTCCTTGTAGGGACTTATTTGCTAAGAAAATAAATGACAGGGGCTCAGGTGCAAAGTTACCCTTTATTGACATGGCGCAAAGGACGGTCAGGATGCATTGATGCTTGGATCTGGCGGTCGTAGATGAACTAGGCGTGGACAGTGTTGATTAGATCTGGCCACCTTTTGGGGCTTCATGGACGGTCAAGATCTAATCTGATCCTCCATTCTTGATCATGTGGCTATGAGGCGGTCTGAAAGAGCTCGGATGAATGCGACGTCTGGCAAACTTCGATCAAATGATTTTCCATCGATTTAGCTCTCTTTTGCTTCAATTATCGCTCAAAAGATAACTTAATTGATTCCACATCTGAAGAACACCTTGGATTGACAAGAAAGCTCCAGACCAACGATATGGAAGGTGATGAAGAATCCTTCTCTAGGAACTAGCTTCAGCTTTGTATTTTTCATTGTGCGTGAAGTCTGACGTTCCTTTGACCTGCAAGTGATGGCCCATGCTCGAAGATGTTCTCCGACCAAGAAATCAGGTCAGAAATGTGTAAAATGGGGGCAAGTGGAAGTCTCCAATAAAGGTGGTTGGACAGGAGATCGGGCTCCTGATCTTGAGTGATCTGGAGATGGATAGAAGGTGAAAGAGATGGAGAATAGTTGGGTGACAGTGATGGCATGATCGGAACGTGGTTTAGATGATCTGAACTCCTCCGATCTTGTTGATCAGAGGTTCAATGTCATCTGCGGATTTAGTCTATTAGCAAGAATAAAGCCAGAATTAGAAGTACGAAATGAAAACTAACTAACAATGATTACCAATGGGTGGAAATAAGTACAGAAGCACCTCGATCTGCAGCTGGCCGGAGAGGTGGAGACGTGGCATAGGAACTCAAACGATGGGGTCGAATCACGCACCTACGTCACTTACTCACACTCCTAATCATGGGGAACTGTAGCTGTCACCAACAACTCGCTCCAGGGATCAGTTTCGGGGAGGAAGATGACTGGAAGACGGATTGATTTCTCGGTGGATGTGGAGGTGTTCTATTTATAGAGTGAAATCGGACAATGGTTTGAATTCAAATTCTGAGCGATTAGCGGAGCATTAGGTGGAATTGAGATGCTGGTGTGAGTGAGACTTGAATCGAAAGAATCGGAGAAGAGAGCGTAGGTAGCTAATAATCGAGCACGTTGAGAAAAATGGATGAAGTAACGATGGCAAGCGATATCAGTGGAGGATGGGCGCTGGCTATAGAGTTGACCCGGGTCAAAAGACCCGGATGTAGCCAATCAGTGCATGCCTGGAATAAGACGAAATAGACTGCACGACAAAAATTGTAATAAAAGGTAAATAATTAAATATAAAATAGGAAATGAATTAATTAAATTAAATAATGTAAATAAAATATGTTAAGAATAATTTAAAGTAATTTTTGGTGATTTTTAATTAATTAAATAATATATTTACAAGGGTTAATATAAATACATGGTATTATTCATAGGTATGTATACCTTTATACAGAGTCTTTTGATTTTTAGTTAATTAATTTCTATATCTATACATAATTTACTATTTTATTTATTTACAATAATTTACAAGGATTGTAATGATATTTTATATTCAATTTTTATGAGGTAATTTATTAGGTTAATTAAATATGCATTGGTACAATATATACATGGTGATACATATATAATAAATGCATGATTTTATTTTTGTTGATTTTTTATTTTGTAATTTTTATGAGTTAAATATAATATTTACAAGTAAAAAATAATATTCATAATTATGCACATGAAAATAATTAATTAAATAAATCACATAGTATATACATGTACAATGTATAATAATACCCCAATTTGCCACATTTCACACCTTGACTCGGAATTTTATGAAATCACCTCCATTTTAAAAATAATTTAATTTGGAGTACAATGAAATGAGTTTGATGAATTTGGAGTTTAGGTGGAGAAAATAGTGGTCTAGAAAGTGTGTACTTTTGTGGCTTCTGGAGAGTGTGATTATGTACATTATATACATAGATTTATTTGCAATTATTTTTTTATTTACACGGGACTTTTATCATGATTATTTACAAAGGGTTAGGTAATAAAATAATTATAGAATTTTGTATTACAGATAGTATTACAAAAGTGAGGAACGTATACAGGTATCAAGTATATTTTTGGGGATTTTTGGTCATATCTATGCCTACTTTACGCAGTAGATGGACATGGGACGGGAGTGGTTCAGATTTATTAAGAAATAGTAGAAGAGTGGAAAGAACATGAGGAGTCTGGAGATCAGTTCACAAAGTTTGAACCAGATTCTTGGGAATCGCCTCAAATTATTGATGATGCTGAGTCTCTGGAATCGATGTAGGTGTCGGTAGAGTCTCGACTAAACCATCCATGGATCAACATCATAGAGGGAAAGTAAGATCGATGCAGGAATAAAGATACGATGGTCAACTAGGAATAAAGGGAGTGCAAAATAGTAGAAAGACTCGAAGCGAGCATGAGGTCAAATAGGAGACATCGACAAAATTTATGCAAATGCATGGGACTTGATCTTTGAACCTTAATCTAGATCCATACAATACACAATACAAAATTGGTTAACTGACTCTACACGTGTGAAGCTGTAAGAGTTCGGCTATTTTTATCTTTTCATATTTAGAGTTGTTATTTCAGGCATATCTTTTAACAAATCCTTAGATGCTAACCCTATAGGAGCAAGATTACTGCCGAAAAAGTATCATGTACTTGTCCTCCTCCTTTGTAACCTATAATCGCACTTTTTGAGGTCCATGTAACCCTTCTTGAATCCCTACTCAACAAAAGAATAAGAGGGAGGAAGTTGATAGACGAAACCACTACTTCGAACGTCGCTCGCAATGGAATCACCCGTAAGCATACAATGACCTACTCGGATGCAAACCGATGAGGCAGACACACCTGTGAGGACGTGCCTAAGCTCCGTACTTCGTACCAAGTCGATGTTCCACACATGGTAGGAACACCATCGATGACAAGACCCTACTCGGTCGTGTGCGATAGAAGAGCCAATACTTTAGATATCTAGGCGATACACAAGGTAGTTACAGACTAGATTTTTAGCTATAATCCCTAGCGGGTCGTGCCTCCCTCATGGGAGGGGTTTGGGTCCCTTACTCATGTACTTGAAAAATTGTGAGGGCTTTACGAATCCAAAGCAATGAAGTTCATTACATATTTTAATTAAGGTCAAAGTTTATTTAGCATTCTTGTTTTAGATTTTTTTGTTTTCACTTTTTTGTATATTTGCATACAACCACCTAACAATTTTGTAAATTTTCATTTAAGTCCTAGATGCTCAAAGTCAGAGGGAGAAAACGAAAAAGCCATGCAAGTTGATTCAATGATGGAAATCTCATCGTAGAATCTAATGATGCATGTAGAGTTAGAGGACTTACAGTGCTTTCCCAGCTCTCTCCATGTGGTATGCAAAAAAGAATTATTAAACTTATCTACATGATGGTGTGCAATCGACAAAATCATCTTAAATAGTAGTTGTTATTAGACGTGAAGAACCATATGTTAGTTATCTAGAAATAAACCATAGGGTCCGGTCTTGGACACATCTTTATGCCCGCCACAACAGGTCATGCCATTATTGTATGATGCCCCTTTCAGCATGTCGGTTCAAGTCAACTAACAATTATTAATTTGACTAGATCCAAGCGTAAGAGACTATAGGCATGCAATTATTTTTAGGGTTTGGACCTAATTATCGATACAAGCAATCCTAAAACCTAGAGGCTCCATGCACACAAAACAAATAAAAAGAAAGGCGGAAAACTCAAAATATCGAAAAATAAAATAAAAGAGAGGAGATAAAAACTCGTGAAACTACGATGAGGTCCCTAGGTGATTAGAGTAACGTCCAAGTATTATTACAAATAATAATGAATAAATAAATCTCTCTCTCTCACCAAAATAAAATAAAATTCTAAACTAAAATGTATGATAAGTGGTCTCTTGCTATGCTTGTTGCATCTCCAAGTGGTAATGGAAGGAAGACCAGTCTCCACCTTGCTTGGCTGCATCGACTTCCTAAGAAGTCATCCTAGCGTAGCAGGCCCTCGCATTAAACACAACAAGAGAGATACCAGCACAATTAGTTAAATAAGTTGTACAAATAAATCAAAGCTATAAATATGCACAAGTAAGAAGAAGTAGGAAAAGTAGGCAAAGTATGCACAAGAAAATTAAAAGAAAATTAGGTACAAATTAGGCTACGACATGTTGCTCCCTGGCAACAACACCATTTGATGAACAAGGATCATGCGAGGGTCTAAAATTATCCTCGTTGAATAAGCGAAGATGGATCGTCGCTGAGGCGACCACTCACAAGATCACGTGTTAAATCAACAAGTAACCACAGTATATGAATAATCAATGAATAACCTAACAAATATGAGGCCAAATTTATTTTACTCTTCAAACAAAGATGCATAGTGTATAAGCATGTAGAGGTCAAACCATAGAAAGCAAGCCATGTAGCCTAAAGATTATTCCTAATGTGAATTATGTGCACAATTATCCTTTTTATCTTTTAAATGGATTTTAATTTATACATTTTTCATTTTAATTTTTATATATTTTTAATTAATTTAATACTATAATTTCTATTTATTTTTTATATTTTCTAATTTTTAATTTTATTTTTTCTTTTTAATATATAATATAGGAATATAGAACTATATATACAATAAAGGGAAATAGATTTATAAATACAACTAAAAATAACCAAAAATTACAGCTTGAAATGGTTTTTCTAAATTATATAATTTTCTACAATTTTTATGATTTTTGGAGAATTTTTCTAATTTTTATATATTTTAAAGCCAAAAATAACCCAAACCAGAGATTAATTAAATAGACCGAATTGATATGAGATTTAAAAATAATAAAAAGTCTCAGAATTTCTCAAAATCAATTTTAATATATAAATAATAATATAATGAAAATACAAAGATAAAAAAATATTTTTTAGATTTTAGTGATTTTCTTTTTTTACTGGAATTTGGAGATTTTTAAATTTTAGTATTTTCCTTTTCCTATTTTTAGGAATTTTTAGTCTAAAGTTTGTGAAATAATATAATAAACAAAATATAATTGTTTTGGAATTTTTGATAGAGGTTTTATATTTTTTGCAATTTTTATTTCAAACAAGGACAAAAATGTGTCTTTGATTTTTAATTAATAGTTACAATGCCTAAAAATGCAAAAATAATTATGTGGCGTGAAAGTACATGTTAACATGTATCTAAAACTATTTTTTTCATAATTATTTGGCGCACGAATGATATTTTAAAAAAATGAAAAACATGCACAAAAATACTTGCACTACAAATGGCATAAATGTAATTAAAAATAAATACGAGGTTGTTTCTGCAAAATACCAAAAATTTTATAACTGTGAATAAAAGTTTGAGGACTAACATATATATAAAAAGTCGTGAGTGCTTACATGTAAAATGGTCACCTCACGTTGGACGACACGTGAGGTGACCTACCAAGGACCAAAGAGCAATTATAATAAAGCTCAGGGTTCTTTTTGCAATTTTTACAAAAAGTTTTAAACTAAAAAAATAATTACAAGAACAAAAATAAAATGATAAAAACGGGAGGAAAGTTATGCAATTTACCCCCAAACGTGTGTGCGGGTGAACGGTCGGGTTGACTTTACTTGGACACATGGCGGATCCATGGTACATGATGATAGTTCGCAGGCCGACGACTGGGATTAGATCTTGCTCTCGATGTGATAGTGGAGAGGGGCGATGATAGAGCAGTGTCTGCTACATCTGGAGTGGGACCGATCATTGGACTGTTCTGTTGTGTCTTGGAAGAACACTCCAAGAATAGTGTTGTGTGTTGATTCGGTTCGCTCTTCCTCTCTACTCCGAGATCCTCCCGGACTACTAAGGTGTTCTACAGCTTCGCTTGGTTCTTTCGCTGCTGAAGGATGCTTCAAAAGGGTCTGGTCCCCGACTAAGGGGGGCCTGGAGTTTTGACCACTTGAAGCCTCGTTCGGGACTTTAAAGACCCCTCAAATAGGGTCCTCCAGGCTTGTAAAGTGGATAGGAGGCTTCTCTACATGGGATATTAGGTATGGGCCATTATTAGCGAGGTTGGAGTGAGATGGGTAGAGATGAAGGTGCTCTGGTGAGGATGAGGAATGGGGCACCGGTGAGTTAATCTGAGCGAGATCAGTTGATCGGAATGGTTCGAATCGATGAAGAAAATGGAGGGGAGCGATATGGGGGCGAAAAGGGAGTCAGAATGAGTCGATTTCACAGTGAAATGGTAGGATACCTAGCAGCTCTAACAAATTAAACTATTTGGATCTTAGCTACTCTATTGTTCTAAAGATGAAATGAATTACATAATTAAAATTACGGAATTGAAATCTACCTAAGAAAGATAAAGGCGCAGCTCATACCTGGTTGTGACACCTAGGAGCAGAGGTGGTCAGAGAGCCTCCTTGGAGTGTTCCTCTTTCTCCGATTCACATGCCAAAGCCTCGAGGTTAACCTCGCTGTCATCAGGATCACTAACGTACAATAGCTAGGGGTTAATCAAAGCTTGGAGAAGGATCAAACTCGAACTTGGAGGGAGAAGGCTTTATTTAAAACACAACGATGACCGTTATTGACCAGTGATTTTCAAGATATCGAGGTTATGTATAAAGGATTTAGGGTATCCATCGGGATTAGTATTGATTGAGGTTGAATTTGGCATGAAGAATTGAAGAAAAAAGGTGATGGATTGAGCGGGAAAATGGAGGGAAAATAGGGAAGAGATGCTTCTAACAAGTCAGAAGCATCGAGGGAGCCAGTTGACCGAAGCTCAACAATTGGGTGAATCTGGTTGGTCCACGTGGAGCAACAAGGAAAATGCAAGACACAAATACCTTGTAAAATAAATAATAAATAGTAAATGAATTTAATAATTTTAGGTTATGAAATAAGAAATGTTTAATATTTTATGTAGTATCTATGATTTTTTTTAATTTTATGGAGTTATTCGTTGAGTTACTATTTACATGTATAATCATATGTATATTTACCTTTATAAAGTTTGTTTTATTTTTATTTTATATTTTAGGATTTTTATTATTCTATACACTTATTTTATATAATTATAACTCATTAAAACACACTTAAATATATTTTTATTGTATTTTTCTGATATAATATGTACACTTTAATAAATATATGTATTGATTACAAAGGTATATGTATGGTACTTTCTTCTATATGTTTTATACACTTATTTATTTTAGTTTATTTTTAATAGTTTTATTGCATTCCAAATATGTATATATATTATAAATATTTACACAATTATAAAAATATAAAAGTAAGAAAAATATAAAGAATAAAAAAATGATTATTTTATTCATGTATAATGTACAATAGGGGTCCAAAATCTAACTTTTGTATTTTAACTACAAATTAAATGAAACCACCTTCATTAAATATCTTATAAAAAAACGATATACAATTAGAATTATTTTGGTGCATTTTGAGCTTGTTTAGAGAAGATATGGGTCAGGGAAGTATAGTTTTTGGAATTTTATTTTGAGTGTAGAATGAACAATGTGTATTATTTTACTATGAAATAAATTTTGTATTTTTGTTTATATTTTTATCAACAACTTTCATGTACACAGTTTATTGATTTGATGTATAAATAGTAGAGAATAAAATAGGCCCCAAAAGTGAATTATGGATGGATAAAGAATGAGATTTTTGATGTGATTTTTGTACAATTCACCTGCCCTATCTCCCCCTACTTTATTCCTTGTCTGCTAAGTCATCTTTGACTGAATCTCAGGGGATAGGGTCATTCAGTGTCCTTGACACTTCATTCTTTTTTCTTTTTTCTTTAATTTTGACAATACATGTAGTATTTATTCAATAATTAATGCAGTATTTTGTTTAAATAATAAAACGTTTATTTTGACAAATTAATGATATATACATGCATTTAGCTAGGGTTTAAAGGTCAAAATGAAAGAATAAAGGTGTGAAATGGAGATTCATCATACGGGGCCATTCATTGCTAGGGAAGTACACAACAAATGTTAGCCATGTGAGCCCGAGGCAAACCATTCCTATAATAAATGTTATTGCAATATTCGATTTATCAATAAAAGTTTTTTATTCTTTTCAGTCCCTTTCTGAGATTAAATAAATGAATGTACTATAAGGTCCCTCTATACAATTATGGTTATGTACCATGGCCATCTTAATAATCATACAGTTGTTGATTCAATAATTGGATCGTAGAGGTTGGTGCTTGAATGAATATCTAAGGAGTTTGATTGAGGAATCATCAGGTGTCGTCAAACGATTATTAAGAGATGATCTCCAGCCTGAGTAATAGATGGCAATTCTTTCCCATTAGGTTGATATTTGACCGACCTCTTGATGCATGTCCTCTGCATGGGAATAGATATTCGGAGGTGTCAGATTAGTTAGGTCAAAGAGTTGACTTAATGAGATCGAAATAACCAAAGTCCTATGTTGTATAACTGTCACGATATAGGAACAAATCCTCTGATCAGCGACAGATGTGTTGCTATACGTCTAAGTGTGTACATTTGGTAGACCAATAGGTTGATGACCTAACCAAGGTCTATACACCGGTGAGCTAGTGTGCATATGACGGCATATGAGTAATACAATCTCTCAAAGGGATCAGACAGGTTCACTTGTGAATCGGAAGACATGATCTCATTAATGAGGTATTGGAACTGATCAAATTCCATGCATGGTCTTCGTGCTTTGGAAACATGTGGGTATGATATATGCTTTTGAAAAGCATATGATCAATACCAACTCCGAATGACCAAGATTGAGAAACTTGATGATTAAACCCAAAAGATGACAGTGTAAAATTGATTTATGTCTTTTGGTTTATCATAGGTCTTCCAGTATGCAAGATGTACAGGTATTAGGAATAAATGAGGGTCATGTGATCATAAATGATTGTATAACCATGACGCTTCCATTCCGAGAGAGTGATAAAACAGCTTGATTTTAGTGACTCCTCTCAGTAGAGAAGTAATCTGATCTTTGTCCAAGTGTTGTACATTGATCTGAATGATATTCAGATGCAATGAGAAGATTAGATTTATGGCCTTGATTTAATCAAGAATCTACGAGAGGTTCGTGAGATCTGGATTTGAGATGTGATCTCAATATCCAAGTGACTATATGTGGAACGTACAATCGCTCTGTCCTTATGTCCAAGTATCTGCAGAGAAAGTGCATTCTTCTTGAAGGAGTTCAAGAATAATTCCATAGTTGAATTATATCTAAGCATTGAGAAATGGATAATTAAATGTTATTTTATTATCATGAATAATGTGAATTTGATTCACATTATTTGAATGCATGAGAATGATGATCCAATGTATGTGATTTATTAATTATGGATAAGAATAATGTGGATAGCACTATCCAAATTATTCATAATATATTATAAATGTGATTTATAATGTATTAGAGAGAGCTTATTATGATAATTATTTATTGATAAATTATTGGTGTGAGTTGGATTCACATTGGATAATTAGTTGAAAATGTAAATAACATTTTATTTTGGGTTGTGAATGTGATTCACAAATTTCCAATGGCAATATTGCAATATTAACAAAATAATTATGAATTATTTTTGTTGAATAATTTACTACAAGTGTTATTGTAAATCATGGAGATTTCCAAGGAATAATGCAATCTCATGAGATTGCATGAGATTCCACCTTCCATGTTGGAAGGGTGGACGGCCACCAAATCCTATAAAGGGTGGTCGCCCACTCTATTACACAGGATGGTGTAATCTCCATTCCATTATCTCCATATGTGATTGATTTAATTTTAAGATTAATTTATATTGATTTATCAATATATATTTAATCTAAATTAAATTAATTGTTGTTGTGATTTTACAACAAAATCTTGGCCATTGAAAGAAGCACAAATCAATCTCATCCATTGATTTTTTGTAGTCCATGGATGTGATCTATGGACTCCCAAAACCCTATATAAGAAGAGGTGCCCCTTGCTCTTCTAGGTTACAACAACTCTTGGGACATTAAGCTCTCTCCCTCCTTTCATTCTCACGCCCTCTCTCTCTCTCTTTGGGTGGTCATCGGGAAGACACCACCATCATTGCATCACAGTTGTGCTATCACCACGACTGCCCTTGGTTCTCCATCTTCTTTGGTGCACTTCGATCATGAAGAAGACGTACGATCTCGTATGATGAGATCAGGAGTTCTCTTGCTTGGATCAACACATTGGATTGCGAGAAGCACGTGACTCATCCCCGCACTCGCAAGCATCTCCTCCGAAGATTAGACTTGAGACAAGAGGTCTCTTCTCTTAGAGGCTTGATCACAACCACTCTACGAGGTATTCCTTTATCTATTATGTTTAGATGAAACGATCCAAGAAGTGTTCTTGAATCATGTGGTTTCATCGCATGAAAAATTTTAAATTCTACTACATCGAACAACTAGTGCGAGTAGTCGTTCTTTATCATATACGATATGATCCTCATGCTTCCGTGATGCACTTAAATATTCTTCCATATCCTTCAACAATGTCAATGTTGAGATTTCTGAAATAGTATACAGCACACACTTCCCTAGTCAATGGACAGTTGCTTAAGCATTTTGTCGAATCAAATGAACAGTTGGTTCAAGTTGAGAAAATCTCATTCACAGGAGCACAAATTTAGATGAAAGACTCCCTCGGCCCATGTGAAACCTTTATACAAGAACCCATCCTCTTCAGTGCAACAAGAAGATTCAGTCGATCACTTGTACATCCATCTTAGATCTACTCAGTTCTCAACATGTGATTACTCTTTCATACTTAGGTTTACCTGAGGCTATGTATATGGGGACCGATATCATTATGTATACATCACTTCAATTCTTTCTTCTCACCCTCAACCACCTCATTTCTTGATCCTCTGCTATACTTAGGGCCTTAAAATCATAAATATAGGGGGCGAGTCAACTTCCTATTCCTACCACTCAACTATGCTTGATATGATCTATGTCTATATTTCACTTTGTCCCATGAGGACATAGCACAAGCTAAGTATAGGCGATGTGTATATATTCTATATACCTTATCCATAGTTCGTACTCTAATTATTCTCATATCAAAAATTGGGTATGTGTATATGTTGTGTGTATTATGTAGACTATACAAATTTTTGTGTATATAATATATTTTTTCAAAACTTTTTACAAAAAATCAGGGTATAACACTCTAATCGAAAAAAACTAACTTACTGTTCTATCCCCGACACTTTCACTATCGCTTAAGACTTGAGGAACAAAAGATACGCTAGTTTATGTGGTCCTTTGATTTAGAGTTAAGAGACCTTAGTCATTAGGGTTTGAGACTTAATAATCCACACTTATCTAAGTTATAAATACATGAGTGATATATTGCATGCTTAATCTCTACCTTAAAGTATATGATCAGCACATCACATAGACAACTGCATGAATGATGAGATGATGTGAGGTTTCACTTGAGGGACTGTGACATGAGGTTTGTGACTATGCCTAATTTTATGATACTCAAGGATGTGATAAAGTTGATGAAAGCTTCATGAAACTTGAGTGTCAACAAACCCTAGTGATGAATCCATGATTCATTAACATTCTTTCTGCATTTTGTCTTAAAACCATTAACAAATACATGTAAATATATATTAATTTCCATATTTTATCAAAACCACATTAATGAATAAAATGCACTTTTATACATCGAAAACATGTATCAAAGAATAAAAATAAAGAAAACAAAAATAAGGCAGATTGTAGATATGAATATATGTACAATGTGACTTATATAATATAAATATAGCTGAAAGATATATTTATAACCCAACCCTCGAGACCAAGTCAACATGAATTGTCGACAAATAAATAAGTAGGGGAGATAAGGAAAGAAAACAAAAAAATAATTAAGTATACACTCTATACATTCTTCGTTATTTATCAAATAATTATCAAATCTTCATTGATTTTTAATTAATTCATATGTGCATATTTTTCACCAAACTCTTTTATTAATTATTTCTAAAAATATGTATAAATATATAAAAAAGTTAAAAATAATATCTTGTATACACCAAGAAATCCAACTTTTAAATTGTCAAATTCTCAACTTCCAAACATCATAACTTTCTCATACAAACTCCAATTTCATCTACTCACCTTTAAAATTCATAAAATTATGTTCTCTAACTAATGGAGGGATTTTACTAAAATCGGAGTCTATTTGCAAAAAGTCGGTTTTGGGACCTAATGACAACTGGGTTTATAGGCTATTTATTTTATCTAGAACACATTATTTATAGTTTTAATGATTTTATAATTTGTTATTATTTTCATGATCTTTTACTTGAACCATGATTTATTTCATAATTTCCTGACATTATTTGTTATTTTAAATAAATCAAAAACACTATTTTATAGAAAATTTGAATTGTATCACTTATACCCATATTTATTAATATACCTAAATTAATATACTAAGATCCAAAAAATTCAGATAGACTTCATTTATTATTCTAATAATTAAGAAAATATAAAAAAGGTAATGTTTATTAATTTATTAAAATAAAAATCGAATACATATTTATCAAGTATTATTTATACATATTTATTAATATAATATTTAGATTCATTAAATATGTATTATTTATGAAAATAAATTATTCTATAAATTAGATAACTTAATTATTTGTATTTTCCTTTTTTATACATATTTAAAATAACACCATTTATTATTTACTATCTAATTTATATTATGTTTAGACCATCTGGCCAACCAGATGCTTCTTCATCAAGAAGAGGTTGTTGCATTATGTTCTAACCGGCCATCTTCACCTAATTCCTCCCGCTTCACCCTTCATCCTAATATCAATCTAAACCATCCATTATCTTCACCTAATGACCTAAATCCATGCCTACCTTTGATCCTAACCTAACTCCCCGTTAATCTCTCTATAAATCATCTCAAAGTTGGCATGAGCCAACTAACTCTTCTAACTTCTAGAATTAACTGACTGAGTAGCCACCTTTCTTCATTGATTTCAGCCAACCAAGGAGGTGATATCTCCTCATGCTTGACCGGCATGGAAGAGGCTTCATCGAAGGGAAGTTCCAAGGCTGGAGCCCAGCCTTGAATCGCCACCTCATGCACGTAGAGCTCCGATGAACACCCACCGTTGAGCTACGATAGAGGTTCATATAACCTCATTTCATAGGTTCAGCATTCATCCATTTTCTTCCTTTGATTTTCATCATGATTTGTGTCCTATTAGCCCAGTTAATCTCTCCATTAGATAGAGTTAAGCACCATATTTGAATCACATTCAATAATCTGTTTCGAATCCAATTCGATTTCAATCAAATTAATTCACATCTTCGCTTGAAATGATACTTTCTGGAACCTTATCTTGAACTCCAAATCTTCTAATATCTTGGGTTGGTTCCAGCTTGAATCGATCAAAGATCAACTTCTTTTAGGTCACGGATAGCATCTGAAGTCGCAATCTTCATCATACCTTCATCTGGAACCTTGCAGACCATCATCTTCATCAATCTAGCAGCAACCACTTCTTGTCCAATAGCAAACCCTAGCCGAGCTTTAAGAACCTTGCTGACATTCATCTCTGTTCATCTCCTTTTGTAGGTGAGCGTGAAGGGGGAGGAGCCCCCTTCTGGACCTACAGGTGCTCGTTATCGACTGTCATCATCGCCTTATAGCTAGAGATCAAGGAGGAGAAAGACATCATCCCCAACACTTTCAGAATTGGGGAAGAACACAACGGAAGAACTCGATGCACAGTTGTGCACCACGCGTACATATCCAACGGCCGACGTCACAGATCGCCTTCTAATTTGAGTCGCCCGCGTGAACGGGTGGAGAAATTGCATCTTAAACCCAGCGGAGTTCCATAAATTTCTATGTGCTTCAGCAGTTTACATATATTTCATTTAGGTCCCCACATAGGGACCTAAATGTAATAGAAGTTGTTTTCTTTTCATTTTAGTCCCTACTAGGGACCAAACTGCATATTATTTTCTTTTATTTTTTACAATTCTACCCCTGAATTGTGTAGACAATTTGGACGCCTTTGTGATGTCATTTTTCATCGATTTTTCTAGGTAGTTACACAACTACCCTAGCGAGTTTTATAACTTTTTTTGAGACTTTTCATCACATATTTGACTTTTTTTAAATTTTTCTAAATTCTCATCCATTTTGAGTTTTATTGATTTGATTCCTTTAGAGCTTGTTGCTCGAGCGACTTTTATCTACTATATAGTACCACATATATACTCTATTTTTCACCTATTGTATCGTAGATATATTTGTATTTAAAAATATCACTTTGAAAACTAAATAAAAATTGGGAAAGATAAAAATAAAATAAAAATTTCAAAACTAAAAAACTGATAAAAAGATTTTCTTGATTTTTTCTCACTTTCTTTGAGAATGAATAAAAATCATAAAAATACCTCCTTTTTCCAAAAACCTTCGTATTGTTATTCTGCCTCCTTGAGTTCAACCCAGGCACTTTTACCTAGATAAATATTAAAGTTTAGAAAAAGAAGGAGAGAGAAGCTGCTTCTTTACTTCATTTTCTCTCTCTCTCTCTCCTATTTTATTGATTTTGTCTGATCAACTGAATCTGTCTTCACAGTTTTCTACACCGAAACCTTTTCTTAACCTCAAGTCAGATTTAGGTTATCAAAATGACACCATTGCCGAGGAAGTGTTAACCATACTTCAGTTTCTAATTTTTTTATGATTTTTCTTTCTTCTTGTTTCTCGATTCTTTTTACGGTTTTTCAGATTTTTCTCGAGCTCTTTTAGTTTTCTTGATTTTCTTCCGAGTTGTTTTACGGATTTTACAGCCTTTTATGGTTTTTATGACTTTCTTGATTTTTCATCGATTTTTTTCAATTTTTATGGTTTTCTTGATTTCTTTGATTTTACGATTTTCTGTGTGTTCGCTAACGATCTTTGTAGGGACTACAGAACTATCTGATTTCTTAGGAAACCTACTCAGCTAGGAGCGCAGATATCAGCTCCTTCTTTACGAGCTGGTTGGAGAGGTAGAGAGAGAAAGTAGTCGTAGAATTTTCTTTTGAATTATTTCTGTTTTCTTTTAGAGAGGACACTTGCCTATTTTTTGTATTTTGTAAAAGAGGAAGGGGCATTTGCCTGATTTTGATTTTAGTAGAAGGGGTCCACTAAGGACATCCCGACTTGTACCCAAACTTTGACACTTTTCCGGGGTATGTTTCGCCAGGTGCCATTGCACGTGGGGGACCTCACCGCAGGTTTTCATTTTTCTACCGATTTTCTTTGTTTCACGTGATTTCGTGAAGCATAGGGTTGCATGCATGTTTGATTAGATGACTAAAGTAGAAACATATCTCCTTAATCCATACTTAGGTGTAATTTACATATTTGAAAAATCAATTCATTCTTATGCTTTAATTGCTTATTAGGACTCGGTTTTTCGAGACTTTTCATGCATTAGCCTATGGTTTTTAAATTTCTGTGCGGATCACTTGCATGTGGACTATTGGCATCAGTTATGATCTCTATCTCTGCATGTATCATTATTTTCCACTGCATTCCATGATTCTTACTCCGTGAGACATATATTGAAAATTTAAAAATCGACATCTCATTAGATATTGTTTAAAATATCAAAAAAAAGTGAAAATTATAAAAAATAAGAAAATAAGAAAAACATGAAAAAAAATAAAAAAAACTGGACAAAAATTGTATTGGGAGAGCAACCCCATCATTGTTTGCAGGTACTCTCCAGATAGAGCGAGGCACGTACACATAAGGAATAGAGCCCAAATTTATGGACATGTGCCCTAAGAACTTGGACTCACTCTTGGATCATGTTATTTGCTGCAAGCACTTGCCTCAGACGTTAGTAGAAGTAGTCTTGTTTAGGTTGGTGTGCACCTCTGTCTTAAAAACAAACTACCCTAGGAGACTACACTTGGGAGCTTGATAAAGTACTTGTTTTGTCACCTAACTTTAAAATTGAAATGATAAAAGATCGAACTTTTACGGTCATCATTATGTAAAGTTGGTGAATTTGGGGTTGCATTGTGTTTTTATGCCAGATGTGCATTGTACAGCGTCTTGTACGCCTTCACACTTGTGTTTTTGACTTGACATCATACTCTCTCCCGTATTCTTTTGACATCGAAGATGATGACTAGACGGATTTTATGCTCAGACTCCGTGAGCTTTCGAAGATCCACCGTCTATCGTATGTCTTCACGGACTTGGGATGACCCTCTTCATGAATTAATTCCACCTATTCACAAGGAGAGTCAGACCCAGACTCCCTCGCCTCCGAGCCCTTTAGTTGGGGCAGACTCCCACCTCAAGTTTTCGTCTATTTCTCCTACACATTTTTCACTAAGTTCTTATGAGACTTTTTCCATGCCAGAGGATTCGAAGATCATGGCTAGAGGGAAGGGACCAGTTGAGGACCGATTTGCTAAAGAGAGACCGATTGAGGAGAGACATATAGATGACAGATCCCATCCAGCTTCTGATATTATAGCGGGGATCCTAGACACACTATAGCAGATGAGCATACAGATCAGAGATCAATGTAGAGTCCAGGATGAGTTGAGAGTTTAAACAACTGCACTGAGAGCAAGAGCCAAGAACCAACCACCACCTACCACGGTTCCTGCTACTTTGAGAGATGAGTATGACCCAAGAGACAGGACGCTACACCTTTGGATTCAGTTAATGTTGAATCAAGGATCATACGAGTTGAGATTATCAATCATTTCTTTGCTTCCCAAGTACTATGGGAGCACTACAGAGGAGCCATTTACCTTTCTGCAGCAGTTTGAGATTATTTGTAGTATGGCTAGCTATCCAGGAGTTACGCAGGAGGTTGTTTGCCTCAAGGCATTTCCCGTCACATTAGCAGATAAGGCGCTTTACTGGTTAAGTCATTTAGGGAGGAAGATATCTACATGGGATGATCTGAAGTTCACATTCCTACGTAAGTATTTTCCTCCGGGACGGACGAACATGATGAGGAGCCATATCTTTAATTTTACACAGTTACCACATGAATCATTCCATGAGGCATGGGATTGATTCAAGGATTTGAAAGAGAGATGCTACATCATGAGATACCTTTGAAGGTGCTTGTGCAGAATTACTTTGGAGGACTCCAGCCGGATGTGCAGGGCCTAGTGAGCGTCGCATGTGGTAGTAGTTATCTGAATAGGGATGTTGAGTCAGTTTGGTCCATCTTTAAGGGGGTGGCAGAGAATTCACACGTTATTGATTCCACTCGAGCATTCGAGAAGGGCCCACAGCCACCACACCATAGAGAGCATCAGAAGGTGGAACATGTTTTAGATTCTGAATCACGATCTGACATGGGATTCATTAGTAAGAAGCTTACACTAGTCGATGTGATTCAGAAGCAAGTTCAGGATTTACAACCGTTGCGAGAGTTGGAGAAACTCTCATAACTTCCTCAGCAGTTGAGTGATTTGATGAAGAAGGTGACCGAGCTGCAACTTCAGTACCAGCAGTCGTGCACTCCTTTTACTTCTCATCCTGTTCGGAGATCTTTACCTGCTCCTCTCATCCGTCATTCAGTTTGTTTAGAGCGAGCCAGTTCAGCCTACTGAGACTCCGCAGATTGATTGGCATGAGGATATGTCCAATGTCGATTCGAGTCAGATCACTATCCCTAGAGATGTTGATGTTGATTCTTAGGCCACTCTTGAGATCAACAGGATATGGTACATTCAGTCTTCGCCACACTTTACTCCCCGAAGCGCACATCACAAGCAGCAGCAGCAGTATAATCATCCGCAGCCTAGACGTCCACTTTTTTAGCACCACCAGCACTACATGCAACAGCAGTCTCACCAGTATGCTTATTAGAGACCACATTCTTTTCAGTATCCTTTTACACATTCACAGCCACATCATTACCATCAACAACAGCAATCTTCTTTCACATCACAGAGATTTCCTCAACCTTACACACCACAGTAGTACACTCCTAAGCAGGAGAGAGTAGATAGCCAGGGTCACCACACTGAGTCTGAGATGTCTTCACTGGCCCTGACACTGAATCAGATCATAGACATGTTGAGCACGCTCCAGACAGCACACAGGACAGAGATGGAGCAGGTTAACCATCGTCTGGATGAGTTAACCACGCCCAAGACCACTCTCCCAGCCCATCCTCAGATGAATCTGAACAACAAGAGGAGGCACTCAGATCAGGTAGACACCACTACAAGTACGATCTTTTCCAGAATTTTTATCTAACTTCAATCTTCTCAGGAGTGGTAGATCATCACGAGCACTTGATCGAGAGGATGAGAGGGCGCATGATGAGGAGCGAGAGATGATCTATGATTATACACATTTTGAAGCTGAAGAGGAGGATGACCATGATGATGAGGACCAGCGTGATGTCCATCTTGATGATCAAAGAGAGGGGAGCGATGCAGAGACAGTAGACATGAACATAAGCGAGTCATGCGATGATACCACGCTAGATGATGCAGACACTCCTGATGCAGATTTTTCTTCCCCAATTTTAGAAAATTTTGTACATACTTCTGAGATTCTTGATTTACATGTTGATTATATTTTTGATGATTTGAATAAATATGTTGTGTTTGTTGCTCCTTAGATTGTTCCTTTTTTTGATGATTTGTATGGAAAAGGAAAGAAAAAATCCAAAAAGAATGTTGTCACTCTAGAAACTGATCGTTTATTGAAAGATCACATTTTTCTGAAGATTCCACTCCATGATGCCTTGGATCATTTTCCTACGCTCAAGAATCGATTGAGGAACAAATGCACAATACGTAGGAAAAGGAGATCACAAGTTGAGAAACATGTATTGACCAAGGTGACTTCATGTGCTATTCAGAATATGGTACCTAATAAGAAGAGAGATTCTGGAGCTCACTATATCACATGCCATATTGCAGATGTCACATTCCATCGTACTCTCTTAGATAATGGTTCCTCAATTAATTTACTTCCATCTTCTTTGCTTGATAAGCTCAAGCTAGGTCCTCTTTACAAATTATGAGTTATACTTCAGTTTGTGTATTGATCTGTAAAGAGACCTAGAGATATGTTGAGGAACATTATCGTGAATGTTCAGGGCTTGCAGTTTCCAATGGAATTTACTATCTTATATATGGCGTGTCCTACGCAGTTACACCTTGCTCCAATCATTCTCGGGAGACCCTTCTTGCAGACAGTGAGAGCACTCTTTGATTATGATGTTGGGAGAGTATCATTCCGCACAGACAGTGGAGAGATACATATTGAGATGGCCAGAGGATGTAGTAGTCCCAGATCAGTATTGTCATTTACTTCAGAGGACACTTGTCCTGCAGAGGATTGCCAACACATAGATTAGACACAATCTCTTGATCTTGAGAGCGTTTATTTTGATATTCTACACGAGGAAGGGCCAAATCACATGGTACCTAGTTCTTCAGATGATTGTTCACATGCAGATACAGAGTTCACATCGGATCTAGATGAGCAGTCAGTTGCAGTAGACTATTCAGCGTAGAGAGTCGGATGGTGTGATGGTTACATATATAGACACCTTCTATAGTCTAACTTCATAGACGTGTATTTCAGTAGAGAGATCTATGTCACATACAGATTTTACTTACATAGGCAGCTCATCATCTAGGGATTGGTACGCACATGTATAGCAGATGATTTAGTACAACCCAGGTTAAGGTGATCTACTTTGTACAGGATGCATGACTACTCTTCCACTTCATTTCATCTTGTACAGAGACCTGGGAACCTTTCACTTTTTTGGAGTACACCACCACTTGTATATTCTTCGTAGTCCACAATCGTCCCCAATTTTTGATCGTCTTATATGCTTAGGATACCAGATCCTAAGTAAAGGGGGGACCGATTGCCCGTTGATTTACGCCTTTCTATTTTGTTGTTTTTAATTTTCTTTAGTTTTCCTTCCTTTTCCACTAATCAATGGTCCTTAATTTTTGGCTACATTCTTTTCTATACTTAGGATGCATTATCCTAAGTATGGGGGGACCGAGTGATTTCGTTTATTTTGTTTTCCTTTCTTTCTTTTGTTCCTTCGTTGTATATTCCTTTTTCTCAGTCACCTTATTGTTGTCTTCCACTATACTTACAATTACCTAATTGTAAGTATAGAGGGCCGACTGACTTCTATTCTTTTATTTTTTGCACCTATGTTTACTTAGCACGAGTTATGTCCTCCTTTTCTCTTTGACGCTATGAGGACATAGCACAAGCTAAGTATAGGGGTGTGTATATATTGTATATATACTTGTGTCCATAACTCGTACTTTTATGTATTTTCTATATCTATAAAATACATAAAAAGTGGGTAAGGGTTAATGTAAAATCCATATTTTTATTTTTTTATCATTTATAAAATCCTTGTAAATAAGTAAAATATGTCTAAAATCCTTATTTAAATTCTTAATTTAAAATATTATTTAAAATATGTATAATATGTATAATACTTATTCAAAATCCTATTCACTAAATATGTGTAAAATTCATTTAATCCTTGTAAAATCCTTTGTATATAAATATTGTAAAATACATTAGTTATTTAATACAAATAAAATATGGGTAACTTATCATGTAAAATTATTGTACATAGACTTGTTTATAAAAATTGAAATATCCATAAAAATACAAAGTCCTAAGATTCATAAAAATTGCAAAATCCTTAAAATCCACAAAAATGAGTAAAATTCAGAAAAGATACTTCACAAAAACAAGGTTGCATTTGCATTAGCATTTTTCAGAATAAGTTTGATTTCTAGAACTAAAGATTGGGAACAGTCTAAAGGATGGAGCTTGACTATGGCATTTAACTTTCATTGTAAGGAGCCTAGTTAGGAACTGAAATTCACACTCTTCAGGTCATTGACTTAAATCTTTGGGTTCCATGAGACCATGTTTGGGAAGTCAACGTAAACGTGCCTGATTATAACACTTGGTGTCATCCATTTAACTCTTCATCAGTGAACCAAGTTTGGACACATGCACTTTGCACTTAGCTCGACTTGCACGGGGTTGCGAAGGCCATTCCATTTTAGTGGTGCATTTTCATCCTTGTCTAGTGACGTGGACGTCTAAAGAAGGGAGTTGTGGGGTTGAAATAATGCTTTGGATGAGGGAAGGATCTGCTGGCACAATTTTTCCAAGACCTCAAAAAATGGACGGAATGAAAAGATGCTTTATCTGTCGAGGTATAAAAAAATTAATGCAGTACAAGCAACATTACAAAGCCAATTCAAAGAAGAAGCCGCCAAATACAAATATGACCACAATGGTCCAAGATTCCACTAAAAAGCATGCACATCTTAGTGGAGACTTAGCTATACTGGTTGGGCTTCACAAGGATATGCGTCTACACTGGTTGCACTCCAATTCTCTTATCTTTCTTCTACTTTATCTCTCTATTTGATTGTGGACACAACTGACCCTAGAAGGGAATACCCCCCTCCTTGAATAAAGAGTGGCTAGATGAGGGCCCAATGGATTGTATTATTGGGATGGGTGGTTTCTTCGCTTCTTTCTGCAGGAAGAGCTAACACAATTCACACACAATACAGATTGAATTCAAGGATTGATAGAGTTAGTGATATGGATAAGTGGATCTGAGCTGGCTGTTGAGGTGAACCTAAATAAGGATTTGTGGAACTTGAGGACTGTTGAGATTAAAATCCTAATCCTAGTTAAGGCTCCGACAAAATACTTGCTTTACACCCGACCGAGCTCTGTCCTTTGTCTGTTCTCATGAATTGGTTTAGGAAAACAAATTCATTCTAACATTCTTTCTTTTTCCCTTATTTTTCAAAAAAGTGTTTGCAAAGGGACAAGTAAAGTTTAAGTATAGGGGGTTAATGAATCCATGATTCATTAGCATTCTTCTGCATTTTGTCTTAAAACCCTTAACAAATACATGTAAATATTCATTAATTTCCATCTTTTATCAAAACCACATTCATGAATAAAAATGCACTTTTATGCATCTAAAACATGCACAATATGGCATACATAAAATATAGATGATATATATATACATATTTATTTATAACCCAACCTCCGAGACCAAGTCAACATGGATTGGTCGACAAACAAATAAGTAAGGGAGATAAGGAAAGAAAAAAATAAAAAATAATTAAGTATACACTCTATACATTCTTCATTATTTATCAAATAAATATCAAATCTTCATTTATTTTTAGTTAAATCATATGATACATTTTTTGTCAAACTCTTGTCCTAATTATTTCTATAAATATATAGAAAAATATAAAAATAAGTTAAAAAATAATATCTTGTATGTACACCAAGAAATCCAACTTTAAAATTGTCAAATTCTCAACTTCTGAACATCATAACTTTCTCATATGAAATCCAATTTCACTTTAATCACCTTTAAAGTTCATAAAATAATATTCTCTAATTAATGGAGTTTCACTAAAATCAGAGTCTGTTTGTAAAAAGTCGATTTTGGGACCTAATGGCAACTGGGTTTCTAGGCTATTTATTTTATCTAGAACACATTATTTATAGTTTTAGTGATGGTATAATTTTTATATATTTTCATGAACTTGTATTTAAACCATGATTATTTCAGAACTTTTGACATTATTTATTATTTTAAATAAATCAAAAACACTATTTTATAGACAAAATTAAACTATGTAACTTATACCTGTTTTTAATATATCTAAATTAATTCATTAAAATCCACAAAAATTCAAAAAGACATCATTTATTATTATAATAATTAATAAATTATAAAAAAAGGTGTTATTTATTAATTTAATTAATTAAAAATCAAATACGTATTTATCAAGTATTATTTATACCTATTTATTAATATAGTATTTTATTTCAATAAATATGTATTAATTTATGAAAATAAATTATTCTATAATTTAGATAATATAATTATTTATATTTTCCTTTTTATACCTATTGAAAATAATGTCATTTATTATTTAATATCTAATTTATGTTATATATAGAGCATCTGGCCAACCGCGTGCTGACACGTGTCAGCATCTGGTGTTTCTTCCTCAAGAAGAAGCTGTTGCATTCTGTTCTAACCAGCCATCTTCACCTAAATCTTCCTACGTTACCCTTCATCCTAATATCGATGTAAATCATCCATCGTCTCCACCTAATAACATAAATCCACGCCTACCCCTGATCCTAACCTAACTCCCCGTCGATTTCCCTATAAATCACCTCAAAGTTGGCATGAGCCAACTAACTCTTCCAACATCTAGAATTAACTGACTGAGTAGCCTCCTTTCTTCATTGATTTTGGCAAACCAAGAAGGTGACAACTCCTCATGCTTGACCCGCATGGAAGAGGCTTCATCGGAGGGGAGTTCCATGGCTGGAGCCCAGTCTTGAATCGCAACCTCATGCGCGTAATGCTCCGATGAACACCCGCCATCGAGCTACGACAGAGGTTCATATAACCACATTTCACAAGTGCAGTATTCATCCATTTTCTTCATTTGATTTTTATCAAGATTTGTGTCCTATTAGCCCAGTTAATCTCGCCATTAGATAGAGTTAAGCACCATCTTTGAATCACATTCAATAATCCATTTCGATTCCAAATCAATTTCGATCAAATTAATTCGCATCTTCTCTTGAAATGATACTTTCTGGAACCTTATCTTAAACTCCAAATCTTCTAATATCTTGGGTCGGTTCTATCTTGAATTGAGCAAAGATCAACTTCTTGTAGGTCACGGATAGCATCTGAAGTCGCATTCTTCATCATACCATCATATGGAGCCTCGTAAACCATCATCTTCATCAATCTAGAAGTAACCACTTCTTGTCCAGGAGCAAACCCTAGCCGAGCTTCAAGAACTTTGATGATGTTCATCTTCGTTCATTTCCTTCCATAGCTGAGCTCGAAGGGGAGGAGCCCCCTTCTGGCCCTACAGGTGCTCGTTATCAACTGTCATCATCGTCGTGTAGATGGAGATAAAGGAGGAGATAGACATCGTCGCCGCCACTTTCAAAATTGGGGAAGAACACCAAGGAAGAACTCGACGCATAGTTGTGCGCCACATGTCCATATCCAACGGCTGAGATCATAGATCGCCTTCTAATCTGAGACGCTCGTGCTAACGGGTGGATAAATTGCACCTTAATCCCAGCGGAGTTCCAGAAATTTCTACGTGCTCCAGCAGTTTCCAGATATTACATTTAGGTCCCTACGTAGGGATCTAAATGTAATAAAATTTGTTTTCTTTTCATTTTAGTCCCTGCCAGGGACAAACTGCAGATTCTTTTCTTCTTTTTTTACAATTCTACCGATGAATTGTGTAGACAATTTGGATGCCTTTTTGATGTCATTTTTCATCAATTTTTCAAGGGTCGTTACACAACCACCCAAGTGAGGTTTTGTTACTTTTTTTAGATTTTTCATCACATATTTGACTTGTTTTGATTTTTCTAAATTCGCATATGTTTTGAGTTTTGTTGATTTGATTCCTTTCGAGTGTGTTGCTTGAGCGACTTTTATCTACTATAAAGTACCATATATATACTCTATTTTTCACATACTATATCGTAGATAATTTGTCATTAAAAATATCACTTTGAAAACTAAATAAAAATTGGAAAAGATAGAAATAAAATAAAAATTTCAAAACTAAAAAAACTGATAAAAAATATTTTTTCGATTTTTCTCACTTTCTTCGAGAAGGAATAAAAATCACAAAAATACCTCTTTTCCCAAAAAACCATCATATTGTTATTCTGCCTCCTTGAGTTCGACCCAGGCACACTTACCTTGATAAATATTGTGTAGATAAAATAGGAGAGAGAAGCCACTTCTTCCCTTCATTTTCTCTCTCTCTCTCCAGCTTTATTGATTTTGTTTGATCAACTGAATCTGTCTTTGTGGTTTTCTACACCGACACCATTTCTTAACCGCAACCCAGTATGAGAAAAAGTTCTTATGCTATCTTTTGATATTGACCTATGTGTCAGGGTGTGATGAAACATAATAATTTGTTGATCAGTGTGTGCCAACTTGGTAAAAGCAGTGGAGATAGACAAAAAAACAAAGGAAAAAAACAATATTGAAAGAAATTATCTCTCAATACAAAGTCAAATACCAAGAGCTTACATCAAAGGCGAGCGCTCCCAACCATTTCAAAAAAATCCATAAAATTTGCAAAACTTTTTGAAAAATCCATAAAAAGTTTAAACTCAGGAAATTTTTTCACAAAAAAACATTTATGCATTACATAGGCATTTTTCAGATTGACTTTGATAATTGAACTAGTCTAAATAAAATATGAATATTAGAGCTTGATTCTGACCTTAATCTACTTAATTTCACAAGAAACTTATAGGAACTTGAATTAAGACTTTTCAAGTCATAGAAACTTAATATTTGAGTTCGCAAGACTATGTTCACATGTCATCTTAACCAGCCTAAGTAGAGTGTTTCGAAGCACACATATGACTCTTGCTGATAACAACCTAACTTGGACAAGCATGTTGCACTTAGCTTAACTCAGATTAGTGGTGAGGGCAGGATTCTTCGGCTTGAAAAGCACATGTGTGGAAACATACGTTGCCCCAATTGGTGGCCAATTCCCTCAATCTGATCTACTGGCATGGACATCTAAAGATAGGATGATGTGGGTTGCAATAAAGCTTCAAAAGGGGGATAGCCTATTGGATCAAGAAGAAAATTTCCTTATGTAAATGTTGTTAGATATAGTAAAAAAAGTATGATAAAGACTTAAAAAGAATAAACAGGTAAAAAATCAGTGAAAATTCA
The DNA here is from genome assembly GCA_037367405.1 of Ottelia alismoides. Taxonomy (NCBI): domain Eukaryota; kingdom Viridiplantae; phylum Streptophyta; class Magnoliopsida; order Alismatales; family Hydrocharitaceae; genus Ottelia; species Ottelia alismoides. The sequence continues at coordinate 87,902 of JAZKJV010000663.1, forward strand.
AATCTTGTCAGAGTATGTATCAAATAAGAAAGGCTTATACATCAAAGTCAAAAATTTAAAGGTTGCCTACAACTGAAGAATTGCGCTACACTAGTCAAGCTCCACAGGATATGTGACTACATTGGTCACAATCCATTCTTCTCTCTACACCCTCTTCTTGATTCGGTTATACTTGAACTTAGAAGGATGTGTGTGTATGTGTATAAATAAATTAGAAATATAAAAAATGTATATAAAATAATAATAATAAATAAAAACAAAATAACCTAAATATAGGTAAATATACCTATAAATGTATAGGTGAAAAGTAACATATCATAAATAACCTTATAAAAATAAATAAAAATTAGATTAAAATACTACATAAAAAATAAATATTTTTATGTTTTAATTGAAAATTAAATAAATGGTTACGTGGACCAATAGGGTCATAGCCTCGGTTTCCCGCTAGTCAATGGATCCCCCTGCAACCCTAGGTCCTCTAGCCTCCTGGATCACCCTTCTTCCTCGAATTTTTCCCACTTCTCCTTGCATTGTTTTGGGTTGATTCATTAATTGATTTTAATCCTCAGTCCATGCCCTTTCACGTAGCATAGATACCTCGATCAATGGAGCACTAATGTGATTAGTAGCCCCAGTCAAAGTCCTCGTGTATAAAGTAAGTTGTTATCCACCTTTTGATTTTCGATCCTGCTTCTGCTTCAAAATCTCTGAGTTTTCTGTTCCCTGAAGTTGCTGGTGACATCAGCTACTTCATCCAAGTGCTTGTTGTAGAGGAAGATGCTAGTCGAAGGAGAAACAAACATCGTCGAAATAGCTGGCAAAGTTCCACCTTAGTTCCCTCCTTCACATGTAGAATCTTAGTTTCTTTAGTCTTTTCTATTCAAAGCATAGTAGATACCCTGGTTTAGGATTTAACTTAGCTTGATTTTGCCATTTATTCATTAAATTTTTGAAATCGAAGTTTGTCGGAGCTTCTGCTTCAGCTGCTCTTTCGTCATCCTCTGACCGTTCTTCAATCTGCCTGACACTCTCATTTCATTTAACTCCATGATCTAATCATCCCATGCAACTCCATTCAACATGATCCTCGTTGGATCAGAGAATCAGTTCTCCTCCTCTGTTGTGTGCTGGAGAACCTCCACCCTCTTCCATTTTCACTCATTTCCGACCAAAAAGACCGTCGAAACCTTCCTTTTTCTCTACTGAAGCTAACCTTGCAGGTATCGGAGACCAAAGACCCATGTTGGGTCAACTTTTATCCAAGACGAGGTTCTTGGAGTTTCTTCTCTTCCTTGATCTTTAGGGCTCACATCGGTGACCCTCGGACCTCTTTGAAGCCTCCAGCTGAACTTCACGACCATCAAGAGTGTTTTGCACCTTGTCTCAAAGACAGAGATCGTTGGAGATGTGCAGGGGAGCAGATCAAAGCTTGCCTGAACATGCATTCTTCCCTGTTCTTCTACCATGCTCCCCACCATTGGATCGATGAGGAGCTCCTGGTGTATCAGCAGTCGTCCAATACAGAAGCCATCTGCCATCGGATCATCAGTCACCTTCTAATCGCATCCCTTCATCTATGAAGGGGTATCCATCCTCCATCAACCACCACGTGTTTAAGTGAAAGCTTCATGTCGTTATATTGCATCGTCGAGGGTAATTTTTTCTTATACCCTCTCCCTTTTTGTATTTTTTTTATCCGTAAAATTTCATCTGTAGTGTAAAAAGTTCTGGTTCTTTTGAATTTAGACCCCTCTACTCCATAAGTTTGCACTTAGGTCCTTTGTTATGTCACCTCACGTGCCCATACACTTGAGTTGGTGGGTGTTTTGGAAGGACGCCCATGTGTTTATGTGTTATTGTTTAGTCTAGAAACTTTATATTTCAGTTAAAACTTTTTGGGAATTTTGCATGTATATCCTATTGTGTCTTGTAAATTACATTTATACTCCTACTAGTGTGGAAATAATTAAATATTTGTGGGTAAATTACGCAGAGGTTCTTGTATTTTTGAAAGTTATTGTGGATTGCATTTTTAGTTATTTTTATTTGTGTTTTAGTCCTTGCTAGTATTGCATTTTTACTTTTGTTATTTCTTGCATTAAAAATACTATTCTAAATCTAAAATTGTAGGAATTTTATTTTAAGTGCATGTTATATTACTAAATCACATATATTTTTTAAGGCTATTTAAAATATTTTCATATATTTAAAAATCAAAAAACATTGCTTTTATTCCATGTTTGCATTAAAAATCCATAAAAATAAGAAAAAATGTTTTGAAAAATTCTAAAAAAATAGAGGTTGTTTATTATTGAATTTTACATCTATAGACTAAAAATCGCTAAAAAATTCAAAAGAAAAACCTAAAAATAGCATAACCTCCCTAAGTCTAGAAAAATAAAAAAATCATTTAAAATACAAAAATAGAGCATTTTCTTTATAATATTTCTTATCGATAAAAATTAGTTTTGCAAAATTTTAGCTATTTTGAAATCCAAACAAGTCAGCTGGGTATTATTGTTCACTATCTCCTTATTTTTATTAAATTGAAAATACAAAAAATGGCAAAATTTTTGAGAAAAATATCAAAAACAGAGAAAAATATAAAATCTCAAAAACATTTTATTTTCTTATTTTTAAAGTATTTATAGTTATTTTATAAATCTAAAAGGATGCATCCATATAGCTATGTTTACTTATTTATTATTAATATTATCAATAATATTATAAATCCAAAAAATATTTTTTAAAACCCATAAAAACAAAAAAGGGTTGCACTTTAGGATATTTGTCTAATTCTTCTCTTATTTTGTATATTTATTATCTATATTATCTATACAATATCTCTATATTATATATTTACGTTATATAAAAGAGATAGAGAAAAGAAAATTAAAAATCAGAAAATATAAAAAGAAATATAAAAAATACAAAATTAAAACACATAAAAATATAAAAACAAAAATTATAAAAAAAATAATGAAAAACCTACTAAAAATAAAAAAAACTTCACAAAAAACACCAAAAACAATTCTTGACTTTTTGACATTTATTATTGTCTATTCCTTTTGCTCCATGTGTTCGACACTCTACACTACTTACCATATAACATCTTTTATAGACTTTTAATAAATTTTAACTCCAAATTTTGCTTTCCTTTGCTTGATCTATTTGTCGGTTAATTATTGATTGACCTAGGGTTCCGTGTGTGATCGTTTCAGTGATAGTGTAGGTCTTGCCCTGTGCAGACCACATTAGAGACTCGCAAAAATCATGTCCATTCAAATGGCGTTGTTGTCGACGAGCAACATGTATGAGAGATTTTGGCTCTTATTTTATTCTCTCTTGATTTGATATAACTGCTCACTTGTGCTATTATTGATATAACTACTCACTTATGCTAATATTTTTTCTTCTACTTTTCGTGTGAGGGACCTCGAGACGACGATGACCGCTTAGGTGGTTGTAGCATCCGAGCTACAAGGACTTGGTCATTCTCTTTGTTGACCAAGAGGAGAGAGCGGGAGAGAGATAAAGAGAGAGATTTAGCATAGCCTTCTTTTTTATTTTTGGTGAGAAAATGGCTTTTAATTTGCACTATTAATTTGTAATAATACAGGTGGACAAGGACTTGAACACTCTGGCCCAATTTTTAAGTGTTTGTTCGGTTGGGGGATCACCAGATTTTCTCGTGTTTTTTCACCTTTATATTCTTTTTTTTTATGTTTTGTATTTTTCTCCTTATTTTTATTTATTTTGTGGAATGGGCCCTTGGCATTTTTAGGATTGCTTGCTCGGAAATCCAAGGCCAAACATCTAATATATTGCATGTGTATATAGCTTATACGTTTTGACTTACATCAAAAATTAATTGTTGAATACTTGGACTTGAAATCATGTGCCATGAAAGGTCTCCATGCAGTTCTTCCAGAACCCATTGTGGTGGGCACCAAGGAGCCTCCACGACCGGACTCTTAGGTTTATTCTATAGGTGTTTAGCGATCGATTCTTGATGATAATAGCAATTCATGCTTAGGATGATTTCCTTCGTTGCATATCATTGATGTAGATTAGGTTTATGAATTTTTGCCTTGCATTCCGCATGGAGAGTGTTGGGAAGCACTATAACTCTTCTATCAGAGCATTCATCATTTAGACACAAAGGTGAGATTTCCATCTTAGTGTCTCCTTGCATTGCTTTATTATTCTCTCCCTCTGATTTTGAGCACTTGGGATAAAAATAATATCCAAAAAACCATTAGGTGCTTTTGCATTAAAAATGCTCAAAAAAATTAAAAGTCAAAAACTAAAACAAGGGAACTGCTAACTAAACTTTGACCTAATTAAAAACGGCAATGAACATAATTATTTGGGATTCACAAAGCCCTCATTGTATTCAGGTACACTCCAGATTGAGAGAGGCACGACCCTTAAGGAATAGAGCCAAAAACTCGATCTATGGCTACCTCAATTACCACCTGGGACCGGTGAAGTATTTGCACTTCTATCATACGTGACTGAGTAGGGCCCTGTCGACAATGGTGTTCCCGCCTTGTGTGGAGCGTCTGACTTGGTCTGAAGTACTGAGCCTAGGCCATGCCATCATGGATGTGTGTGTCCCATTGGTTTGCATCTGAGTACCCCACTTGTTGGGGAAGTAGTGGTTTCACCTATCAGCTCCCTATCTCTCTCTTTTCTTTGGATGAGTAGCCACTCAGGATCGGTATAGAGGATCTTAAAAGTGCATATCACATGATACAAAGGTGGTGGAACAAGTACGGGATACTTTCCTAGAAGTACACGCTCCCCTATAAGGCTAGCCGATAATGACTCATGACAATTTTTGCCAGAGTCAAAACTCTAAAATTAAAAAAAGATAAAAATAACCAAACTTTTACTGCTTCACAAGTGTTGAGTTGGTGAACTCGATTTCATTTGATGTTCGTTTGCTTAGAATTAGGTCCAAAGATCAAAGTCTCGTGCACTTGCACAATTTCGTCATTTCTTTTCTTTTGCATACTTCCTCTCCACCCTTGCTCATCGTGAGCCTTATATTATATTACACTCCTTTTATTTCTCATTCATCATTGTATCCTTCATCCTTCATCGATCTTTCTTTTTGCATTCAAGATTTTGACCCCTGGATGGATTAGTCAGGACTTCGGATCGACATCCTTTAAAATAAGGGGAGATCTCCAAGAAGACAAGATGGACCCTGTAGACTTCTCCCTAGACTCCCCTATTTTTGTTTGTTGTGGTATCCAAGAAGACTCGTGTCCCGGTCTCCTTCATTCTATCACCATTCTTTCTCTAATAAATTCCTTATTCAAGACTCTCATCTCGAACTTGCTCCATCATTTCTGAGAATTGATCGGGTACCATTTCCTAATGCAGATTTACAACCCGATCAAGAACCAGAGAATTATTGCAATTCTGAGATGGCTCCCCAAGGCAGAGGATAGGGACAGCAAAATCCAAAGTCTCATAGTAGTGAGAAGAATCAAGAGTAGGGCATGAGTCAGAACAAAATCAATAATCAGTTAGTGTCCTCCATTCAGGCAATCCAACAGCTGCTGACTGACCAAGCACTTTCCTAGGTCGCTTTCCAAGAGATGTTGAACATTGAGGAGAAGATTATAAGAGAGGTGGAAACCCATGAGGGGTGATGATGATATTCCTGATGATGAGGATTACCACTCTATAAATGGACATCATGGAGGTAAGGGAGAAGATAGGAGACCCCGACCCAAGCCCACGCTGAAGCAGATATACAACCTTGGGGCTGGTCGCATCACCGAGTGGATCCAGATTCTGCAGACCCACGAACATTTCGAGCCGAAACCTCGACTCCTTTCTCTACTAACTAGCTTCCATGGGAACCTGATCGAGGAACCCTACATCCATGTGCAGTAGTTTGGATGCATCTACAACACCACTCATTACTCCAACATCTTGTTGAGTGTAATCAAGATGATTGCTTTCCCCTTCAGCCACCAGGGAAAAGCTCTCCATTGGATCAACCACTAGGAGAAAGTGGTGATGACTTGGGAGGATCTAAAATTGACATTTCTGCATGAGTACTATCCTCTCGGCTGCCTCAATCTGATGCGTACCAAGATAGCAAGCATCTCCCAAGGACCCCAAGACTCCATTCACAAGACTTGGGAGAGACTTAGTGATCTGATAGAGAGATGACTCCATCATGACATACCGAAGACCAGTCGGTCCAGCATTTTTTTGGGGGTCTCACTGAAATTAGTCAGCGTCTGGTTGACACCGCCTATAGAGGTTCTCACTTCAACAAGGATGAGGGCGTAGAATGGTAGATATTTGAGGAAATGACTGAAGTAGAGGATGTACTTTCCTCCTCTCATTCCTTCCAGTTCCCTCCATAAAAACAGATCCTCTGCAAGAATGTTAATATGGCAGATACCCAAGAAGTGAACAAGTGTGACACCTCTGACCTAAGCATCATTGGGAGTCACCTATACAAAGTAGACATCATCGAGAAGAGGTCGTAGGACCTAGAGAAGCTCGCTGGGATCGAGCAACGAATAAGGGCATGGATAAGCTCGACATATTACAAAGCAGCTAGAGCTACTGGTGAACACTATCAGTGCCTACAATGCAGTGACAATCGCACACGAGCCTCCAGTTGAGAAGAAGGAGCAGACACAACTACAACTACCTCAGCCGAGTCCTAGTTAGCCCCCAGTTCAGCATGTATACTACGTGTTGTCCCCTGAGCTAAAGCTGCCAGAGCAGCAGACATAGATGGTCATTTACTTGTCATCTGAGTTCCAGCCCTAGTACATCGAGCCTTGTTCTACAACACCACCATTCATCCAGGAGGTAAATGGCATTTGGAGGAATGAACAATAATTGACCCATCCTCAGGGACAACTACAGGGTCCGAACCATGCCAACCGGCTACTTCACCATCAGCAAGGAGGGAGGACATATCAACCCATCCAAACCCAGAAGCAGCAGCCTCCACAGCAAGGATACACCTATAGGGAGAACAACCAGCAGCAGTCCAGATACCACCAACAAGACTATCAGTAGTCGGCTGCCCTATATCACCATTAGTACTCCTCCCAGCAATACCGATAGCAGTATCCTTCTCTTCCTCCTCCTCCTTGGTATTCTCTGGGTTACCAGTAGAAGCCTCCCCATCACTATCACCAGGGTCAGCGGTCTCATCAGATTGAATTTTCTGAGGTCGCTTCAGTCAACCATGCTCTAGACTGTTTGGCCCAGCACATCAAGAACATGGATGAGATGAGCTAGAAGATCGACAACCTGACGACCACAAAGACTGTCATCTCGGCCTAGGTTGAAGCAAATCCAAATATTTTTTGTCATAATGAGCATGTAGTTTTCAGTGTTCAACCTGAATCAAGTAGAAATGATATTGTTTTATCTAATATCACAAATCTTAGGAGTAGTATGACATTCAAGCCGTCTGCAACTGTGAAGGGAAAGAGTAAAACATCCGATGGTGAATCTTTAGCCAATCAACCCGATGGGGCTAGATATTTTTTTAATGGAGCAGCACCACTGATACCAAAAAGACAACAAATGAAGAAAACTCAAAAATACAAAAAATAGTAGTAGTCAAGGTAAAGTCGCACCTGTGATGGAGAATCCAGCCTCAGGAGCTGAACCACCACTAGCCAAAGGAACCAAGACTGCACCATTTTTTGGTCTATGGCATGTAGATGATTTTGATTCTTTTTGCCATCTGCATATACACAAAGATACATACACATTTTTACCAAATATAGTTTCTTTTGATGTCAATTCCTTTTCTGCAAGCAATCAAAGCAAAACTCGTAAAAAATGAAAAATGCCTTGTCTGATCCCAAGATTGTCTAAATTTTGCAAAATTTGATTCTTAAAATGCCATTGTTGAAAGCGATGGAGTACATGCCTGCAAAAAAATGAGGGCTCAAAGAGGTATGTACAACAAAGCGTCTGAATCGCAAGAAGAAGAAACCAAATATGCACATCCTGACCATGGCTACCTTGAACGCCATCAGCAATATCCCGCTGATGAATCTCGGATTCATCACTCTAAATCTCATTTATTAAGCTCAAATCCCTCAAAATCATCAGCATTTCTGCATTTATTCTGCATAATTAGCATTCATGCATGTTTTCATAAGAATGGCATTTTATCTATCATTTTTACACAAAATAAGAAGCCAAAAATCCAAGCCAAAAATGACATGTAAATAGCCCAAATTCCTAGATTTTTAACTCCTTCATGATAACTCCGAATGACCCAAAACCACCTCCACTGTGTACATATCACTAACATTAATAAATGAAAAATACAAAAAAATCACTAACCCTGTTAAGTGGACCAAAAACCCAAACCCTAGTTTTAGGATTTTAAGACTAAAAGCCCCATATCTTCCTCATCCAGTGTCCGATTTGATCCTACTCGCTTTTGAACTAATGTACATTCAATTACCTTCAAAAAATACCAAGTTCAAGTGAATCGGAGCGCGTACGTGAAAGTTGGGTTTTGGGCCTCTTTTATACATTGTGTATTTTAGCGGTTTTTGACCTAATATTTTATGTACATATTTTCTTAATTAATAAAAATCCAAAAAATAGATTAAGTTGTCTTTATTTATCTTTGATTTTTCCATATTTTTTCCATATTTTTATCTGGTTTAAAAATGACAAAAAATTACAAGACCCAAAAAATTCTAGGTATTTTATGTATATAGGATACCCCAAAAATTCACTTTGTGCATTTGATCGATTTTGGTTTTGATGTCTTCATGAAAGTGGTAGATCTCATCGAGACGAGCAATTTTCATGAAGAAACTTTTTTGATCGAAGTCTTCTGCTATTTATTATTGATTTTCCAAAGGATTTATTTGGCGATTTTTCGGGTGCTGACATGTGGCAGCCCCTGGGGCCGCTACGTGTCAGCCATTTTTGGGCCTCTTTTTATTCGTTTTTAAAGAAAAAAAAAAGATATTACCCGCACGTGTGAGGCACGTGCCCCATCCTCTCCTTCTTAAGCGCCACGTGGCTGACTCTGGGACATCTGATCATCGCCCCATTGGACGACCCTGATGTCGCCTTCTACCTCCCGCGCCCCCTTCCCTGAAACTTCTGTCGCCGCCTCCGCTATCCTCGCAACCACCGCCCCCGTCATCACGCAACGGCCAAACCGCCACCTTCAGATCTCCCGTCGGTCGTTCGACCTCTCTCTAACCTATTTAAGAACCTCGACCCTCCCCCCGACTCCTCATCCGCCGATATCCATTCTCTCTAAGTCAAACCGGTGGTAACAGCCCGGCCACGGCAACATCGCGGCGAGATCTGAGGGCTCACCAACCCTCATTGCAGAAGCGGCTCTGCCACCGCTCTTCCTCTGCTCTGCTCCGCCTCCTGCGTTGAGCCTCCGACAATGATTCTTCTCCGACAACGATTCTTCTCCGACAACGTGCTCCGCCCTTCAAGCTTCAACGACCTGCTTCACCAACGCTTCATCGCCTACGATCGCCTACGTCCGCAAGCTTCAACGACAACGCCATCTTCATCAATGCTGCCTCCACCGTCGTCTTCACAGCTCGCCTCCACCCTCATGTCCTTGTCGACAACTTCCCCCTATCCAGCCCCGCCTGAGCTCCTCCGCGGTTAACACCTTCATGCCGTAGAGCCACCGTCATCGACAACCTCCAACGACCGTCCGCCTCTCCTCCAACTCCGCCTTCGTCGCCGACATCATCGACTCCATCTTCATCGACAAGCTCCCCTCCGCCTCCGCACCTTCGTCTCCAGTCGGGTCTTCACCGCCTTCTTCTTTGTCTCCAGTCGCCAGGAGGTCCTCCCTTGCCGACGATGCCTCACCGCCCCCCTCTTCCGCTCCACCGCGCGCCGGGGCTCAGACCCGAGACCCCCCGCGCACGTGCGAGGCACGTTCGTCCGGGGGGAATGTCAGCACCTGCTCATCCCTCGGGTCACGTGCTCCGCACGTGACCGTGGGGTAATTTGCAAGAGACCCATGGAGGTTCCTCCATATTGCACATCAGTCCCTCCATTTCAAGGGCACGTGCACCGCACGTGCCCATTAGAAAAATTGCAGCAGTACCCCCAGTTCATCGGTAATCTCATATAGGTCCCCCTCTGCATTTTATTTATTGTATTATTTATTGCATTTATATCCCTGTATTCTCTAGTGAATTTGAACTTCTTCTTTACATTATTTTATTTATCCAAAAATAGCATGATGTTTCTCAATTAATTCTCTACATTTTAACATATTGTGGACATTTTTGTGATTAACGGTTAATTAATAATTAATAATTTTGTGAAAAATTGCATATTTTGCCCAGTTCTTGCTCTGAAATTGTTATTTGATTAACCACGGCTCTAACAATCCCCCAAAAATCACATATTGAGGAGTTAATTGTGCTTGATATTGTGCCCAAAAAGATTTGCATTTGCATGCATAATTTGCCATGTAAAAATCATTTTGCATATTTCAGTATTTAATTTTTAATAGGTACTAAACCCCACATTTTCGAGATTTAGGATTTTTCTGAGAACCATCATCGATTGATAGATCTTAGATAATTTATATCTTTAAAATAAGTAGGTTTAATATTTATTATAATTAAATATTAAAAATCATTCTGTTTACATGTGAAAATTCATAAAAAATTCATATTGCATCCAAAATTTCCAAAAAAATTACAGTGCATTCATTTCATCATAATTTACATTGTGGACAAGTTTCGTATTTTTCGGACATCATTTGAATGCAATTTGCATTTTAGTCCCTAAAATAGGCCGAAATTGCATCTTGCATCCCTTATTTGCATTAAAAATTCCAAAAAAAAGGTCTCCTCGAAAAGTGTGCATGAATCTTGATAGACATAATTCTAGGTTATTCCTTTGCCTCCTTGTGATCAACCTTGGGACTTGCCCACGTAAAATAAACATCAAACCACTCGATAAAAAAATTGATTAAATATTTGTGGTTATTTCTTGACCGATTCCGATCGCCGCCTACAATGAACGACAAACCATATTTTGGCACGAACAGTTAAAACATCTCTTTTACATGCGTGATTTATGGATCCGTCAGATGGCGCCGTTGCTGGGGAGGCAAATGGCATAGTTTGGTGTTTTGAAATTTCTTGTTCGGTTTTCCGCATTTGGGTAGTCTGACCCCTGAATTTTTCATTGTAAATTTCATTTTATTTCCTGATATTTATTTTCAACATTTATTTCTTTTATTTTATTTTTTTAGTCACTCTTTGATATTCTCTCTCTTATTTTTCTTGCGAGGTACCCGGCGTACGTGGAGCGGTTTTTCAAGAAACCGACGCATCTTCACCGACTTCTGAAAAGCCACAATTAATTTAAGATCAAGTCAAGTTGTGAGAGAGCATAGAGTCTAGGTTTTTAATTTCTGCAAATTTCAATTTGTGCTCATTTATAGTGGTGTCCGTTTGGACTCTCACGTGTGTAAAAGACTTTGAACTTTTCTGTGTTGTGTCGTGACCTGTTTCACTCTCTGGTGAGGGTAGGGCCCGACTTGAGTGGCGAGTAGGATAGACCTGCACATACGGCTCTCAGAGCATTTTTATTTTTTATGTGCTTGTAGGATTAAGACACACTTCACTATTAATCTAGACGCACATAGATCGTTCAACTTAGCCAAATTTAACTCAATTCTTCCCCGCTAATAGAACTTTCTGCTTAGGTACGGTTTTTCACCGGCTTGCATTCATTTAGAGTAATTTTTCAATTCTGTCTAGCATCCCACATGGAGATTGCGAGGATTCATTGTAAGTCTTCTAAGTGAGCATACATCATTGTTTTCACGTGCATTGGCTTTTCCCGAACTTCTCCCTCTTGTTTTATCACATAATTTTAAAGGAAATTGGGATTGGATGGTAGACGTGTATTTGTGCTCATTTAAATTTTTCAGTGATCACCTAATTAAAATTGGGATTGCTAAATATAGCCGATTTTAAATTAACCCATAAAATCAAGAATTTCTGCGAGAGAGCAACCCTGATCTTGGATACTTTTATTTTTTCTAAGTGAGCGAGAGACGACACTTAAGGCTAAAGCCCAAAACCAGATTTTCATATTGACTACTGATTCTAACAAAATTCGGGCCAGTCATTACGAAAATTTCAGCACCTAACAGCTTGCTAAAATTTTTGCCAAGATTGATTTATCACCAACTAAAATTGAAAATATAATAGCCGAACTCTCATGGCTTCATTGTATGCATTGGTGAACCTGGGGTTTGAATTGTGTTTGCATTGGTGTGCATGAACCGATTTCGAAGATCAACAGCCGCACATTTGATAAAATTTCTTTTGATTATCTCGTGAAATCATCTCTCTCCTTCTTGATTTAAACATGGAACTATTGTCCAATAACTCTTGCAAGCTCAAACCATCATTTCTTTCAGCTCTTTCAAAAGTGACCGAACATGTATCTGAAAATCCATCAGAACTCTACTATGAAAATGAATTTGTCTTAGTTAGGACCAAATCAACCAAATCCTCTTTCAATAATCCTCCAACATTTATGGGATACTTTCACCCACGGAAGAACTCAGCCCCCTCATTGAATTCATACTCGAATCATCCGACCACACAAAACCATCTACCATCTTGGACTGAACCGTCTTATTCATAGATTCTCGTTGATGAGCCATTTCAATATCAAAATACCTTTGAGTCTCATGACTGGCCAAGAAACCAAACCCAGATGGAAAGACCCGCACTTAATGATCATCAGCATTAGATTGACCATGACAAACCCCTCTTCAGACATGATACTCATACAGAGGACTGGACTGACCACATAGAAACATATAAACCATGTATGCTGACTCCACAATATCAAGGTCTGACCCATTATGATCAAAGGATTGAACTCTACTCAGACAAACTACACATGCTTGAACCATATGAGCAGCCTCCTTCCATAATTTTAAGGAGAAATTTTCAAAAATAATGATCATATGTCGGATATTCCAAGAAACTCTCCTCTCAGCACAAACAGGAAAATGGAAGATGAAGTTATCGAACACACACCGACTACTCCCATGATTGATCATGAACAGAATTTTGAGGATAATATTTCGAGGATAAATAAGAAATTTGAATTAATGGAGGAAAAATTCAGAAATTTTACTGACCGACTCAGTTTATTTTATGGGAGTTCGGACAAAAAAATGAATGAGGAAATGATTGGATCTCATGCCGAAAATTTTGAGGATATTCAGAAACCTAGGGACGATTCTGACATCGACACCTCTGCATACTACTTTCCTAGGAATGACTATGCCTCTGACTCCTATTTCAAACATCACAGCCCCTTCTCATCTTAAGAACACAACACATAACCACGTCACACAAAAAATACAAAAAAATTGGAATTTTCAAAAATCACAAAAAAATCGAAAATCTCGAAAAATACATAAAAATTGAAACTGAAGAAGATCTGAAGAATTTGGATCCTGCTGTACAGGAAGCACTAGGAAAGAAATTGATTTTTGAACTTCCCTTTCTACAGGCCATTGAACACTTCCCCGATCTTAAAAGATTTGTATTGGATAAATTAACTATGAAAAAGTCGGGCAGGATTCGAACAAAGACCGAAAGACATATCTTATCAATGGCCTCCTCCTTGGTGTTGAGGAGAAAAACCAAGAGCCGCATAGTGAAGCGGTTGCCCACATTTGACTGTGTAATCAAAGATACGATTTTCACCCATGTTCGGATTGATGACGATTCACCGATCAATATCCTCCCGACCTCTGTATTCCATGAACTCAAACTCGGATTGATTCGGAAGATACGAGAGATTGTTCAATTGGTTGATCGCTCAATAAAGCGACCGAGAGGAATCATTTCTGTCATCATGAAATTCCAAGGTGCTCCGCTCAAAGTTGATTTCACAATCATTGATATTGAGTATCAAGGAGAATTCATCCAGTCTCCAATCATTCTCGGAAAGTCGTTCTTAGCATTGGCTAAGACAATTATTGATTGTGAAACTCAAGAAATCAATTTCACAACATTGGAAGCACTTAGAACTAACCTTGTCTTTGAGGAACCACGATCTTCTGAGACAACCCACGAAGTCCCCGACAACCGTAACCATGAAGCGGTAGAAGAGCCCTACCCCACAACCACACCTGAGATAGCGGTTGTTGATGAGACTATTGGTTTAGAGAATCTTCCCCATGCTCCATTCCCAGCTGCTCTTACCATGGAGAATCAAGTACATGAATCTTATGATCCAGAGACTGATGCATGGGCACACTTTGGGTCAACCTATTCTGACTACATGAATCACATCAACTTGACGCAGGAATGCTCCAATGTCAAATCAATTGAGAACGAACATGCAGAAACTCTCCCCAGTGTTGCAATTCCTGTGGATCTCAAAATAGACAAATCCTTCTACTACGATCTTGAGACATATACATGGGCGCACCCTGGAGAAACATTCTCTGAATACTTGGACTAAATCATCTTAAATCGAGAGTACACCTACATTCAGAAGATCGAGAATAAACAAACAAAATGCAAACCGACCAAGGAGAAGAACCCTAATGGCTATTCATATGGATACTCAAGTGAACTGACACCTTCACGAAGAAAGAAAAAGAGAGTTACCTTTGACCTTTCGGAAAAGGAATCAACTGATGATCCCTCTTCAGGTCCGAAAAAGGTAGTCTACATGAGTGAAGTTTGTTCGGCAGCTCTAAAGCCATATCTTCGCAAGGATCCAAAATTCAATTCTCGTTGGACAACTCCCGTTCCTAACTACTATTCATCTAAAGTTGATGCTCCTGCCTTCTTTAAGTACACCGGAATTATTTCGTATGAGCTGACTGAGACAGGTGCTTCTGAGTATTCATCCGACGACAAACCAATTGACCCCAAGAAGGAACGAATTCTGAGGAAACAACTGAAGAAACAAAAAGACATGAATATCTGGAGTATGTCTACATTCAAATATTATTCCTCTAAGGATAACTCATATGATGGATACCTCTCATCCGACTCAAATGTTTCATCTACTATCCATCATGATTTTTCTGAGGATGACACTGATAATATTTGGGAATCATATGCTCCATCTCCGTCTCATCATTACGATATCCCACCGCAGGCTCACAAGAAGATCAGCCAAAAACCGCCTTAATCATCGGCTACCCACCCTCCCTCCTGACCACATTGGTCTCCTTGTACAGCTTCTTCCTCTACTTAGGCCAAGGCCTAAGTATAGGGGGGACCGATGCCATCTGTATATACCATTTCCCTCATCATACTCCTCCTGATTGCCTCATTTCCACCCTTCTTCCATACTTAGGCTGACCAGAGCCTAAGTATAGGGGCAACCGACACCCACCTGTATATACTCTCCTCATTAACATGTCCCGACCGCTTCATTTCTTTTCCGCTCTTCTTCTATACTTAGACGGGTCACAGTCTAAGTATAGGGGCGGTTCTGTAAATCTTGTTCTTTTTCTTTTCCTTTTTCACTCTCTTACGCTTAGCCCGAGCTATGTCTTCTTTACGCTTCTTGTGCTTTGAGGACACAGACTCGCTAAGTATAAGGGGGTCTGTGTATATACTTCATATATATTTTACCCATATCTCGTACTTTTGCGTAAGTCTATATGTATTTACGGGGTGGGTTTTAATTCAAAAAAACAAGAAAAAGAGTTTTGCTAATAACACTAACCGTGCCCAAAAAAAATTTTGAAAAAATTGCTTCTTATTTCATTTTTACATCAAAAAAAATCAATCAAAAATCACAAAAAAGGTGTTTGCATTTCACACACCTGCACTTCATCCAGCATCACATTCATTTGCATTTGTGAAAAGTCATTGGGTTCTGAACCGAGTTATGAGCAGAAACCGAGAGTGGTCTGGACTTGACCTTAATTCACCTAATTTTCAGAGGAACTTCATCGAGAAATAGGATTTTAAGAGCTTCAGGTCTGTTGACTTAATTCTTAAGTTCCACATGACAATGTACAGCGTTTGACTCTTAGTGTCTAACCTGGTCTCTTCATTCTGGGTACAACTCTGGAATAGAGAATTAATTTGTACTCTCGCACTATGTACTTAGCTCAACTCAGACGGGATGTTGGAAGACTGTGTGAGCCTCTTTTCTGGTAGTGTGGAAATCTAAAGACCGGAGTATGGGTTGAAATAAAGCTTCGGAAAAGGGATGGACGGCTGGGCACAATTTTTTCTAAGACCCAAAAAAATGTACGGAACAAAAAGATTCTATATATGTAGGGGCACAACAAGATCCAAGCAGAACCACCAAAAATTCCAAATACAAAGAAGCATTCTACCAAATAAAAATCTGACCAAAAAGGTCCAAGCTTCAAGAAACCTGCAGATCTTGGTGGAGACTCGGCTACACTGGCCTGCTTCACAAGGAGAGGTGACTACACTGGCCACCCTCCAGTTCATTTCCCCTTCTTCTATCTTCTCCCCCCAATTCGATTGTGAACACAGCACGACAGACCTTAAAAAGAAATACCTGACTCCCCGAGGACGAGTTACTTGAGAGGAGAGAAGAATGGTAGTCTAGTATTTTGGATGGGAAGAGCTAAAACCCTTCACACACATGAGTCGGTTGTTCAATATTCATAGGGAATACTTTGGGAAGAGGATTGATCTAAGATGACTTCTGAGCTGAAACTGTAACAATGATGTATAGAACTTGAGGGTCGTTGATTTTAAAATTCTAAGTCTAACAGAAGTTCCGACACACTAATAATCCAAAGGTCGAGTCTAGTTTCATTTTCACCTTCAGCTCATGGTCTTGGTATGGAACCCAATCTCTTTTCACTTCATGGCATTTCTTTTTGATGCTCAAGGACGAGCACGGTTTAAGTATAGGGGGATGATGAATCTCGGATTCATCACTCTAAATCTCATTTATTAAGCTCAAATCCCTCAAAATCATCAGCATTTCTGCATTTCTTCTGCATAATTAGCATTCATGCATGTTTTCATAAGAATGGCATTTTATCCATCATTTTTACACAAAAAAAGAAGCCAAAAATCCAAGCCAAAAATGACCTGTAAATAGCCTAAATTCCCATATTTTTAACTCCTTCATGCTAACTCCGAATGACCCAAAACCACCTCCACTGTGTACATATCACTAACGTGAATAAATTAAAAATACAAAAAAATACTAACCCTGTTAAGTGGACCAAAAACCCAAACCCTAGTTTCAGGATTTTCGGACTAAAAGCCACATATCTTCCACATCCAGTGTCCGATTTGATCCTACTCACTTTTGAACTAATGTACATTCAATTACCTTCAAAACAAGACCAAGTTCAAGTGAATCGGAGCTCGTATGTGAATGTTGGGTTTTGGGCCTCTTTTGTACATTGTGTATTTTAGCGGTTTTTGGCCTAATATTTTATGTACATATTTTCTTAATTAATAAAAATCCAAAAAATTAGATTAAGTTGTCTTTATTTATCTTTGATTTTCCCTATTTTTTTCAGATTTTTATCTGGTTTAAAAATGACAAAAAATTATAAAACCCAAAAAATTCTAGGTATTTTATGTATATAGGATACCCTAAAAATTCACTTTGTGCATTTGATCGATTTTGGTTTTGATGTCTTCATAAAAGTTATAGATCTCATCGAGACAAGCAATTTTCATGAAAAAACTTTTTCGATCCGAGGTTGTTTACTATTTATTATTGATTTTCTAAAGGATTTATTTGGCGTTTTTTTGTGCTGACACGTGGCAGCCCTTGGGGCCGCCACGTGTCAGCTATTTTTGGGCCTCGTTTTATTCATTTTTAAAGAAAAAAAGATTTTACCTGCACGTACGAGGCACGTGCCCCATCCTCTCCCTCTTAAGCGCCACGTGGCCGACTCTGGGCCATCCGATCATCGCCCCATCGGACGGCCCTGATGTCGCCTTCAACCTCCTACACTCCCTTCCCCGAAACTTCTGTCACCGCCTCCGCTATCCTCGCAACCACCGCCCCCGTCATCGCGCAACGGCCAAACCGCCACCTCCGGATCTCCTGCCGGCCATTCGACCTCTCTCCAACCTATTTAAGAACCTCGACCCTCCCCCCGACTCCTCATCCGTCGATATCCATTCTCTCCAAGTCAAACCAGTGGTGACAGCCACGGCAACATCGCGGCGAGATCCGAGGTCTCACCAGCCCTCGTTGCAGAAGCGGCTCCGCCACCGCTCTTCCTCTGCTCTGCTCCACCTCCTACGTCGAGCCTCCGACAATGATTCTTCTCCGACAACGATTCTTCTCTGGCAGCGTGCTCCGCCCTTCAAGCTTCTATGACCTACTTCACCAATGCTTCATCGCCTACGATCGCCAACGTCCGCAAGCTTCAACGACAATGCCATCTTCATCAACGCTGCCTCCACCGTCGTCTTCACAGCTCGCCTCCACCCGCCTATCCTTGTCGACAACTTCCCCCACTCCAGCACTGCCTGAGCTCCTCCACGGTCAACACCTTCATGCCGTAGAGCCACCATCATCGACAACCTCCAATGACCGTCCGCCTCTGATGAATCCATGATTCATTAACTTTTCGGTTGCATTTTGTCTTAAAACCCTTAACAAATGCATGTAAATAGTCATTAAATCCCATCTTTTAATAAATCATCATTCATGAATAAAAAGCCATTTTTAACCATCAAAATCATGTAAATAAATAAAGAACAAGAAAAGAAAGAAAGGCAGATTGAATATATGTAAATATATACAATATGACTTAAAATATAAATATAACTGAAAGGTATATTTATAGCCTAACCTCCGAGACCAAGTCAGCATGGATTGGTCGACAAACCAATAAGTAGGGGGAGATAAGAAAAGAAAACTTAAAAATAAATTAAGTCACACTCCATGTACAGTTTACTATTTATACAATAAATACAAAGATTTCAAAGATTTTTAATTAACTCATATATACATATGTTTCACCAAACTCTTCTCCTAATTATTTCTAAAAATGTATATAAAAATATAAAAATAAGTTAAAAATAATACCCTGTATATATGCCAAGAAACCCAACCTATAAATTATCAAAATCTCAACTTCCGAACATCATAACTTCCTCATACGAACTCCAATTTCACTCTACTCACCTTTAAAGTTCATAAAATAATATTCTCTAATTAATAAAGGTGGTTTCATCGAATTCGGAGTCCGTTTGCAAAAAGTCGGTTTTGGGACCAAAAGACAAAGGGGTTTCTGGGCTATTTATTTTATATAACACACATTATTTATAGTTTTCTTAATTTTTAAATTTTTAAACTATTTCATGATCTTGTATTTTAACCTTAATTTATTTCATAATTTTTGGAGTATATTTATTATTTTAATAAAATCAAAAACCTTAAATTATAGGTATAAATGAACTAGATAACTTATACCTCTATTTATTAAAATATGTAAATTAATTTATTAAAATCTATAAACATTCATATAAGCCTTATTTATTAATCTAAAATTTAAGAAAATATAAAATTAAATTTTAAATATTTATTTATTAAATTAAAAATTCAAAACCTATTTATAAATACATATTTATTAATATAATATTTATATTTTGAAAACTATTTATTATTTATAAAAAGTATTTATTTCATAAATTAGAAAATTAAGTTATTTACATTTCTTGTATTTATTCCTATTTAAAATAATCTTATTTGTTATTTAATATCGAATTTACAAACATTTTTAATATCTGGGCCAACCAGGTGCTGACACTTGTCAGCACCTGGCTCATCTTCCTCAAGTTGTTACTCCAGCTTGTTCTATCCAGCCGACTTCGGCCATTTATCCAGCTCATCTCCTAACACTTTCAATCAATCTAAACCGCTGGATCCCTTCTCCTAACAACTTACTCCACCGCCAGCCCTTAGATCTTAGCTTGGAGCCCACGAAACCTATCTATTTAAGGCTCTAAAGATCCGCCATCGCCACCTAACTCTCCAACTACCCAGGACTTCCAGATCCAGTAGCTCGACCCCCCATCTTTCAAGCCTCGCTCCGGCCAACTGTGGTGGTGACAGCACCTTGGAGGAGCCCGCATGGAGGAGGAGGAGTCGGAGGAGGTTCCAAGGCGTTCGTCAGCCTTGCATCGCGACCGTCGTGTGCGTGGAGCTCCGACCAAGGTCGACCGTCGAGCGACCCGTTCCAGGTAATACACCTTGAACACCCCAGACCTACCCCTCCATCTACTTAGTTTTCTTCCTCGATCTTCGTGCATCGATTAGCGACGCTAATCGCATGATTAAGTAGTCTAATCCATAGGTTTAGACGCTTAGCCAAAAACATTTTCCAATCGTTTCGATTCTATTCCAAATCACGTCTCATTTCATCGTCACTTTCACGCATCTCACGCAATAAATCTGGAAACCTTAATTTTCACCATTTTTGGTGCTTGCAGATCTTACTCTCTCGGCCGATTCTTTGAGAACCGAGCACGTCAATCTTTCACTTGCAGGCCCAACTTCAATCCGGAGCAATTTCCCCAGATCTGGAAGCCTTCGAGCATCACGGAAATCACATCCCAAGATAGCATGACCATCTGACCTTCAGACTATACTGCACCAGACCGTCATCTTCCTCACGCCTCCACCGCCGATCGGAGCTGCCTCCGCCAGCACACTACTGCGGGCGAGCTCGAGGGGTGGAAGAGCCACCCCTCTGGCCCGGCGAAGCGCCCAGATCGCCGTCGTGCGTCGACAATAAATCGGAGAAGAGGCGCCTTCACCAGCAACTCCAACAGACTCAAGAACAGGCGACTTACAGTTAGCCGACACGTGTCACTCGCAGAACCATTGATCAGCGCCTAAAAGCTTCTAATCATGTCCGTTGAGCACGAACCAGTGGAACAATGGCGAACTTAACCCAGAGGCTTTTCCAGTATTCATTCCCGCTCCAGATAGTTTCCAGAAATTTCATTTAGGTCCCTCTGCAGGGACCTAAATGTAAATCACTTGTATTTCATTTTCAATTCATTCCTTGCGAGGACCATTTTGCAAAACATTTTAAATAGTTTTTTTACGCTTATGCCCCTGGGCTGTAGGGGTTCTTTTGACCTCGTTTGACTTTGTTTCTTGACAATTTTTTTAGGGTAGTTACGCAACTACCCCATCTAGTTGGTATTAAGTTTTCGTGAACTTTTGTCGTGTTTTCGTCGAATTTTGATTTGTCAAAAACCACATTCGTTTTATTTTGTTTTCTTGTATTGTTTGAGCTCGCTGCTCGACCCGTTTCCACCTACTATATTTTACCATCTACATATTATCCACCTATTATATAATAGATAAATCTTTTTGAAAAATATCCCTTTGCGAAAATTAATTAAAAATTTGAAAAGAATAAGATCAAATAAAAAATAAAAATAAAAATAAAACAAAAAGTGGTTGGTTTCTTTGATCACTTAAAGAAGAGATAAAAATAAAAAAATTGCAAAAGTATCTCTGAAAAAAATCAAAAGATTATATTTTGCCTCCTTGAGTTCGACCAAGGCACACTTACTTGGTTAAATATTTAGTGTAGGTTTTTCTTTCGGAAAACCGAATTTGTTTGATACGAGCTGAGATCAGATTTTTTTCGCGGCTTTTTCTACATCGACCACGTTTCTCTAAAAAAGCCGCGAAACCAATTTTCAGCTTTATCAAAATGGTGCCGTTGCTGGGGAGTCGTTAGATTTTTTGATTTTTTTTCATCTTTTCTTTCTTTGTGATTTTATTTTTCTCTCTTCTTTTTGTTTCGTTTTTCGTACGGTTTTTCGTACGGCTTTTTCTTGACCTTCTTCTTGTTTTGTTTTCATATTTTCTTACGGTTTTTCTTACAGTTTTCTCGACGATTCTCTCGACTGATTTCTTATGGTTTTCGTACAACTAACTATTTTTGAGGGCCTGCAGGATCAACCGGCTTCTTCGGAAGCCGAATCAGTTGAAAGAGCAGAGGCCGGCTCCTTCTTCACGAGTCGGTTGCAGAGGGCAGAGTAGTTAGAAATTTTTTTAAAAAGAGAGAGAAAGGGAGAGAAACTGTAATAGACAATAAACAACCCCCCCCCTATTTTTTTCGGGGTCTGATTCGCCGGATATCATGTATCCGAGGGATCAAGGCACCCATCGTGGTTTTTCTCGACTATCGGTTTTCCGTGACTTTTTAGGTGCTTGCTTAGGATCTTTTTGACTCTATCTGATTGTGCCAACGTAGTTAGCCTTAGGATTTGCAACCTAGGTGCATGATTTTAGGGTTTCTATAAAAAGAAAAAAAAAATCGGTAGACGTTTGTTTGAAAAAACCCAAAAAAATTATAAAACCGCAAACTAAAATCGGGACTGCTAATCATATCTGATCTAAAAGCCGTAAACTGACTCAATTGCTTTGGGAGAGTAATCCCCGCACAACATCTCAGAGTGCGCGAGCGAGAGCCGACCCATAAGGTTAGAGCCCAAACCCCGTATTTCCCGCGAGATACTACTGGGTTCATACACCTGATCATTGTTCCTCAGTGTGTAAGCTCGGGTAGCCGGAAACGGTCCGGGTTTACTTAGAAGAGTGGGAGGTTTAGAGGACACTGCGCACGGCTCCGTCCTCAAGTAACACGGGTAGCCGGAAACGGTCCGTACTTACTCCCATACTGGCTGAGTGCGAGTGGTCTTTTGTAAGGACTCGGGCCAGTGTTTCGGAGAAACTATCGGGTACCTATTGGCTCGCTCAGCCCATGATAACCGCAAAACTTGTTTGCTAATTACAACCGTAAAATCGAAAAGATAAAAAGACTGAACTCTTACGGTCTTCATCGGGTTGAGTTGGTGAACACGGGGTTTGCTTTGTGCTTGCTTGCGGGCGTTTGTTTCCGCGACTTTCGCATTTATCTTCCTCATTTGAATCGTAAAACATGCTCTCCCGATCATTCCTCTTGACATCGAAGATGACGTCTCGACGGCTTTTCTGCTCAAACTCCGTGAGCTTTCGACTGTCCACCGTCGAGCATACTTCTTCACAGGCTCAGGATGACCCTCTTCCCGTGCTGGTCCCATCAGATCTCGAGGAGAGTCAGACCCAGACTCCCTCGCCTACTGGCCAGACTATTGAGGCAGACCCTTTCCTCAATACATCATCTAGATCTCCCGCATACTTTTCGTTGAGTTCTTACGAGAGTTTTCATTTCACAGATGATCATATGGCTTGCGGCAAAGGACCAGCATCAGACGAGAGGCCACCAGCTAGGGAACATCAGGAAGGAAGATCGGAACCAAATGCAGATGTTACTACTGCCATTCTGGACACACTTCAGCAGATGAACTTACAGATTCGAGAATAGTTTAGAGTTCAGAATGAACTGCGGGCTGAAATAGCCGCGCTGCGAGTAGGGGCCGGGAACCAGTTACCGTTTGTGGTTCCCGCGACTTTACGGGATGAGTATGACCCGGGCGCAAGAACGCTCCACCATTGGATTTGGCTACCGTCGAATCAAGGGCCATACGAGCTGAGACCGTCCTTCATCTCTTTGCTTCCCAAGTACTATGGGAATGCCGTAGAGGATCCGTTCACATTCTTACAGTAGTTCGAAATGATTTGTGGAACGGCTTGCTACTATCCAGGAGTCACGCAGGAGGTCGTACGCCTCAAGGCCTTCCCCTTTGCCTTAGCCGATAAGGCTCTTTATTGGCTGAGTCATCTGGGGAGGGAAATCTCTACATGGGACGACCTGAAGTCCACCTTCCTGCACAAATATTTTCCTCTGGGAAGGACGAACATGATGAGGAGCCAGATCTCCAACTTCACGCAATTGTTGCACGAATCATTCCATGAGGCATGGGATCGATTCAAGGACCTTACGGAGAGATGCCCGCATCATGAGATCCCGATGAAGGTGCTCGTGCAAAACTACTTTGGAGGACTCCAGCCGGAGATTCAGGGGCTCGTGAGTGCCGTATGTGGCGGCAGCTACTTGAACAAGGATGCCGAGTCAGTCTGGGCCATCTTCTAAGGGATGGCCAATAACTCAAGAGTCGTAGACTCTACTCGGGCATTTCAGAAAGCCGCGCAGCCACCACATCACCGCGATCATCACAAGGTGGCGAACATCTCATACTCTGAATCCAACACCAACATGGGATTTATTACCGAAAAATTGACGTTGGTGGACGTGATTCAGAAGCAGGTCCAGGACCTACAGCCACTGCGAGAGTTGGAGAAACTCTCATCTCTACCTCAGCAATCGAGTGATCTCTCGAAGAAGGTCTCTGATCTTCAGCTCCAGTACCAGCAGAGCCAGACTTCTTCGAATGTGCAACCAGCACGGAGGATCGCACCCGCTCCACCCACCCGTCAGATCCATTACATCCAGAGCGAGTCCGAGATTCCGCAGATCGATTGGCATGAGGATCAGTCTCATGCCAATCTCAGCCAGATCACCAGCACCGCAGAGATGGAGGTGGAGCCGCAATCCACTCTCGAAATCAATGGGATTTGGTATACTCCGATGCAGCAGCCGAGTATAGCGAATCAGCAGCAGTAGCAGCCGTACGGTCATCCACAGCATGGACGTCCCAACTTTCAGCACCGCCAGAGCTTCACGCCACAGCAGTCTCACCCGAATGTCTATCACCAGAGACCTCATTTATATCAACACCCTGCTCATTATTCACTGAACTATCCTTATCAGCAGTCACGGCAGTCTTCCTCCACACCTCAGCGATACTCCCAGCCTTCCACCTCTCAGCATTACACGCTGAGGCAGGAGAGAGGAGCAAGCCAGGGTCACCACACAGAACTAGAGATGTCTTCACAGGCCTAGGCACTCAACCAGATCATGGATATGCTGAGTACGCTCCAGATTGCACACAAGACTGAGATGGAGTAGGTTAACCGTCGTCTGGACGAGTTAACCGTACCGAAGACCACTCTCCCAGCCCAGCCTCAGATGAACCCAAACAACAAGAGGAGGCATCCAGATCAGGTAGACACTACAGGTAAGATCTTGTTTCCTGAATTTTTATCTAACTTCATTCGTCTCAGGAGCGATAGATCACCACAAGCACCTGCTGGAGAAGAGGAGAGGGCACTAGAGGAGCACGAGCAGAACCATGATTCTGAAGCCGAGGAGGAGAAACCGCAAGATGATGAGGATCACTATGCAGAATCAAGAGACGGGAGCGATGCCAACATAGCAGATATGGACACTAGCGAATCAGACGATGACATCACGCCAGATCAGGCAGAGAGCCCCGAAAAAAATCTTTCTTCCCCTGTCTTAGAGAGTTTTGAAAATAATTCTGAGACTCTCAATGTACAAGCTGATTCTACTATCAATAAAAATCCTGATTTTCTGACTTCTGATTTTGTTCCTTTTCCCGATGCTTTGTTTGGAAAAGGAAAGAAAAATACCAAAAAGAATGTTGATCATCCAGAGATCGAAAAATTACTCAAAGATCACATTTTCTGAAGATCCCACTTCATGATGCCTTAGATCAGTTTCCTACGCTTAAGAATCAATTGAAAAACAGATGCACCATGCATAGGAAAAAGAGATCCCGAACAGAGAAACATGTTTTGACTAAGGCTACATCCTGTGCGATACAGAACAAGTTACCAAAGAAGAAGAAAGACTCAGGTGCACATTATATCAGATGCGAGATCGCAAAAGCCGATTTCGATCGCACTCTATTAGATAACAATTCCTCGATCAATCTGATA
The DNA here is from genome assembly GCA_037367405.1 of Ottelia alismoides. Lineage (NCBI taxonomy): Eukaryota > Viridiplantae > Streptophyta > Magnoliopsida > Alismatales > Hydrocharitaceae > Ottelia > Ottelia alismoides. Next base: position 113,672 of record JAZKJV010000663.1, read on the forward strand.
CCCTATTCATTACTCGATAAGCTCGAGTTAGGTCCTCTTTACAAATCCCGTGTGATCCTTCAGTTTGCTGATAGATCCGTAAAGAGACCTAAGGGTATACTTAGGAACGTTATCGTAACCGTGTAGGGTCTGCAATTCCCAGTGTACTTTACGGTCCTATACATGGATTGCCCTACACAGTTACACCTTACCCCGATCATTCTCGGGGGGCCTTTTCTAGAGATCACAAAGGCCCTCTTCGATTACGATATAGGGAAGGTATCTTTTCGCGCCGAGGGCGAGAAGGTACATATAGAGATGGCGAGAGAGTCGAACACAGCAAGTAATGCATCTTCTAATTCTGATTCTTTAGCCTCCTGCGATTACATGGATGAGGTTCGTCTTGACGACCTCGAAAGGTATCAAGTAGAGACCCAAGATTTCCTAACTGAGGACGGGTCCGAGACCACAGGAGGTGATTCTTCCGATGGAACATTATATTTTAGTGTGGATGATGAGAAGCAAAGGGATCAGACTTCTGACAAATTTAATGCAGATCCTTCAGAATCAAAAACTTTACACAATTCCTCCGTCTCAGATGATCCGGAGACAGAGTTTCATTTAGCTGAGTTATTTTTCTCTGATCATTCTGAGGAGTCGGATGATGTCTTAAACATCTTCTGTAGTCCGACTCTAGAGCACATTGAGATGGTGGATAACCAAATCGCAGATACATCCACAACCGATACAGATCCCCGTACACATACAGAGGATGTTTCGGCAAATCTAGATTCTACCTTACCAGAATTAAAGACTTTGCCACCAAACATGAAATATGCTTTCCTTGCGGGTCCACATCAACGGTTTCTGGTCATTACCAGCTCATCTTTGACCGACGATCAAGATCTCATTTTATGGAGATTCTAGAAAGAAACCGCAAGTCTATTGGGTGGATTGTATCCGATCTCCGTGGGATTAATCCTGCTTTGAGTTCACATCATATCTATCTCAATCATGACAGCAAACCCTCCAGAGAGTTTCAGCGTAGGCTGAATCTGGTGTTGAGAGATGTTATCAAGAATGAGATCACGAAATGGTGTGACGTAGGGTTCATTTATCCCATCTCCAACTCCAAATGGGTTAGCCCATTACATGTTGTCCCGAAGAAGTCGGGAATTCAGATGGTTAAGAATGAGAGTGGAGAGGAGATTCCAAAGAGATTAACCACGTTGTGGCGAGTATGTGTTGATTACAGAAAGTTGAATACCGCGACGAAGAAGGACCACTTCCCTTTGCCTTTCATAGACCAAGTCATAGAACGGTTGGCAGGGAAAGGGTACTTCTGTTTCCTTGATGGTTACTCCGGATACAACCAGGTATCAATTGCTCCTGAAGACCAGGAGAAAACCACTTTCACATGTCTATTCGGTACGTATGCCTTTAGACGGATGCCCTTTGGATTGTGCAACGCTCCTGCTACTTTCCAGAGGTGCATGCTTGCTATTTTTGCGGACATGGTTGGTGATTTTTTAGAGGTTTTTATGGATGACATTTTCGATCTATGGTGAGTCCTTTGACGAGTGTTTAGCGCACCTAGACCAGGTTCTGAAAAAGTGTTGTGAGGTAGATCTCGTTCTGTCCTGGGAAAAGATCCATTTTATGGTTACTCATGGGATCGTGTTGGGGCACGTCATCTCCCAGTGAGGCATGGAGGTTGACTCTGCCAAGGTGGATGTCATCAAGAAACTCGAGCCACCATCCAACATCAAACAGTTATAGTCATTTCTAGGCCATGTCGGCTTTTACCGACGGTTTATCCAAGACTTCTCCAAGATTGCCCGACCGTTAACTGAATTGCTAGGCAAAGACATCGAGTTCGTGTTAAATGATAAATGTCTTAATGCCTTCCTCACTTTAAAAGAGAAGATAATCAGTGCTCATGTCCTACAACCGCATGATTGGTCTCTACCCTTCAAGATCATGACAGATGCTTCAGATTTTGCGATCAGGGTTGTATTAGGACAGAGGAGGAATGGACTTCCCGTTGCCATTCACTATGCCAGCAGAACTTTAGACGATGCTCAGAGGAATTACACAGTGATAGAAAAGGAGATGTTGGCAGTAGTGTTTGCGTTAGATAAGTTTCGATCATATTTGCTTGGCTCGAAAATCATAGTATAACCGATCACTCAACTATCAGATTTCTAATGGAAAAGACGGATGCTAAGGCACACCTTCTTAGATGGATTCTATTACTTCAGGAATTCGATTTGGATATCAAAGATAAACCTGGAGTAAAAAATGTTGTAGCTGATCACCTCTCCCGATTACAGACAGATCAGCCTTCAGATGAGTATACGCCAGAGATCGCAGAGAGATTTCCTGATGAGAGCATCTTTGCGGTTACCGAACTTCCGCGGTATGCAGATACAATGAACTTTCTGGTCACACAGAAAAGTCCTCAGGGTTGGCCAAAGAACCGAGTTGAGAAACTAGTTTCTGAGGCACGATACTACCAATGGGAGGATCCGATTCTTTTTCGCGAAGGATCGGATTGTGTTTATAGGCGTTGTATTCCTCCGGAGGAATATAATAGTGTCCTCACTTTGTGTCATTCTTTAGAGTCAGGAGGACATCATTCAGGGAAGAGGACAGCGCAGAAGGTACTACAGAGCGGATTATGGTGGCCGACTCTTACTAGAGATGCCTGCACATTCGTGAAGAGTTGCCCAGAATGTCAGAGAGCTGTAGGGACAGTCAGTGCCAGAGATGCAATGCTGATGCGACCCGTCATTATTTGCAAGATCTTTGACGCATGGGGCATAGATTTCATGGGACCATTTCCTTCTAGCAGTGGCTTTGAGTACATTCTTCTCGCTGTAGACTATGTTAGTAGATGGGTGGAGGCTGTACCCGCACGAACCGCAGACAGTAAGACTATTTGCAAGTTCCTAAGGGAACACATTATTTCACGGTTCGGGATCCCTCGTATACTTATTTCTGATGGGGGTAGCCATTTCATTAATAAGGAGGTGAAAAAGCTAGTGAAGCAATACGGCATTGATCACAGAGTAGCTTCTCCATACCACCCACAGACGAACAGCATGGATGAAGTCTCAAATAGGGAGGTGAAATCAATTCTTCAGAAACTAGTACGACCGGATAGGAAGAACTGGTCACTACTTCTAGATCAGGTTCTTTGGGCATATCGTACTGCATATAAGACTCACTTAGGTAATTCACCATTCAGACTAGTTTATGGAAAACCGTGCCACTTGCCCGTAGAGATCATGCATAAATCTGAATGGGCAATTCGAGAGATATTGATGGATACGCAGAAAGCAGGAGCCAAGAAAAGATAGATCTGAATGAGCTGGTAGAGATTCGAAATCAAGCATATGAGAACACACCCATCTATAAGGATAAAGTGAAGAAATGGCATGACAGACATATTCGGCACAAAAGCTTTGTCCCTGGGCAGAAAGTCTGGTTGTTCAATGCGAGGTTGAGAATTTTTCCCGGCAAATTAAAAAGCAAGTGGGAAGGACCGTACATAGTCAGAACGGTGCACGACATTGGCAGTATAGCAATATCAGATGTGTCACCTGGTGCAGAACCGTTCGTGGTTAACGGACAGATGCTGAAGCACTTCATCGAAACTACTGATCATCTGGCCCGTACTGAAGTGATCTATTTTGTACAAGAATCATGATCATTCTTTCACTTCATCTCATCCTGTACAAAATCTTTTGAGCCTTTTATTTCTGGAGATCCACAAAACTTGTACATTCTTCGTAGACCACAATCGTTCCCATTTTTGCTCCTCTTCTATGCTTAGGATACCAGATCCTAAGTATAGGGGGGACCGATTGTTCGCTGATTTACGTTTTATTTTTTGTTCAAATTCTTTTGTATAGCCTTTCTTTTTCACAAATCACTGGTCTCCAATTTTTGGATACACTCTGTTCTATACTTAGGATGCCTTATCCTAAGTATAGGGGGGACCGAGTGATTTCGATGATTTCGTATTCTTTTCCTTTTGAACTTTCATTATTTATTCTTTTTCATTCAGTCATCCTGTTTTTGCTCTCCCGTTATACTTACGATGGCCTGATCGTAAGTATAGGGGGGTTGACTGACTTGTACACTCTCTTCTTTTTCACCCACTTTTACTTAGCACGAGTTATGTCCTCCTTTTTCTCTTTTGACGCTATGAGGACATAGCACAAGCTAGGTATAGGGGGGTGCGTATATATTGTATATATACTTTCATCCATAACTCGTACTTTTATGTATTTTCTATATCTATAAAATCCATAAAAAGTGGGTAAGGGTTAATTTAAAATCCACTTATATTTATATAAAAACCTTGTAAATAAGTAAAATATGTTTAAAACTTGTATTAAAACTTGTAATTAAAAAATGTATTTACAATATGTATTTAAAATTTGTATAATACTTATTTAAAATCCTATTTATTAAAACATGTGTAAAAACCACTTAATCTTTGTAAAATCCTTGTAAATAAAATCTGTAAAATACATTAGATATTTAACCCGAATAAAATATATCTTGCAAAATCCTTGTATAAAAACTTGTTTATAAAAATCATAAAAATCCATAAAAAATACAAAGTCCTAAAATTCATAAAAACTACAAAATCTTTAAAATCCATAAAAATGAGTAAAATTCAGAAAAGACACTTCACAAAAACATAGTTGCATTTGCATTCGCATTTTTCAGAATAAGTTTGATTTCTGGAACTAAGGATTGAGTCTAGTCTAAAGGATGGAGCTTGATTACGGCCTTTAACTCTCGTTGTAAGGAGCCTGGTTAGGATCTAGAATTTAGACTCTTCAGGTCTTGTGACTTAAAATCTTTGGGTTTCATAAGACCATATTCGGGAAATCAAGTCATATGTGCTTAAGTAGACCATTTGGAGTCATTCGTACAACTCTACACCAGTGAACCAATCTTGAACACATGCACAATGCACTTAGCTCGACTCGCATGGAGTTCTGAAGGGCAATACACCTTGGTAGTGTGTTTCTATCCCTATCTCTGTGGCATTGACGTCTAAAGACGGGAGAGATTGGGGTTGCGATAGTTGCTTCGGATGAGGGAAGGATCTGCTGACACAATTTTTCTAAGACCTCAAAAATGGACGGAATAAAAAGATGCTATATCCGTCGAGGCACAAAAAGATGAATGCAGTGCAAGCAAATTACAAAGTCAAAGCAAAGCAGAAGCCACTAAAGAAGACCACAATGGTCCAAGCTTCCACCAAAAATGCCTGCACATCTTAGTGGAGACTCAGCTACACCGGTTGGGCTTCACAAGGAGATGCGTCTACACTGGTCACACTCCACTTCTTTTCTCATTCTTCTAACTTCTACCTATATTCGATTGTGGACATAGCAAAACTGAACTCAGAAGGGAATACCTCCCTCCCCAAGGAAAGAGTAGCGGGATGAGGAAGCCATAGAAGTGTATAGCCGGGATGGATGGTTTCTTCGGTTCTCTAAGAAGGAAGAGCTAAATCAATTCACACTGTACAAGTTGACTTCAAGGATGATAGAGTTTGCGATATGAATAAGTGAGTTTGAACTAGCCAATGAAGTGATCTTGAGTAAGGATTTGTGGAACTTGAGGATTGTTGAGGATAAAATCCTAATCCGAGTTAAGGTTCTGACAAAATGCTTGTTTCAGGTCCGATCGAGCTCTGTCCTTTGTCTGTTCTCATGAATTGGTTTAGGAAAACAAATTCATTCTAACTTTCTTTCTTTTTCACTTACTTTTTCAAAATAAGTGTTTGCTAAGGTACTAGCAAAGTTTAAGTATAGGGGGTTGATGAATCCATGATTCATAAATTTTTCTGTCGCATTTTGTCTTAAAACCCTTAACAAATGCATGTAAATAGTCATTAAATTCAATCTTTTAATAAATCATCATTCATGAATAAAAAGCCATTTTAACCATCAAAATCATGTAAATAAATAAAGAACAAGAAAAGAAAGAAAAGGCAGATTGAATATATGTAAATACATATAATATGACTTAAAATATAAATATAACTGAAAGGTAAATTTATAGCCTAACCCCCGAGACCAAGTCAGCATGGATTGGTCGACAAACCAATCAGTAGGGGGAGATAAGAAAAGAAAACTTAAAAATAAATTAAGTCACACTCCATGTACAATTCACTATTTATACAATAAATACAAAATTTTCAAAGATTTTTAATTAACTCATATGTAAATATGTTTCACCAAACTCTTCTCCGAATTATTTCTAAAAATGTATATAAAAATATAAAAATAAGTTAAAAATAATACATGTATATATGCCAAGAAATCCAGCCTATAAATTATCAAAATCTCAACTTACGAACATCATAACCTCCTCATACGAACTCCAATTTCACTCTACTCACCTTTAAAGTTCATAAAATAATATTCTCTAATTAATAAAGATGGTTTCATCGAATTCGGAGTCCGTTTGCAAAAAGTCGGTTTTGGGACCAAAAGACAAAGGGGTTTCTGGGCTATTTATTTTATATAACACACATTATTTATAGTTTTCTTAATTTTAAAATTTCTGAATTATTTCATGATCTTGTATTTTAACCTTAATTTATTTCATAATTTTTGGAATATATTTATTATTTTAAAAAATCAAAAACCCTAAATTATAGGTATAAATGAACTAGATAACTTATACCTCTATTTATTAAAATATGTAAATTAATTTATTAAAATCTATAAAAATTCACATAAGCCTTATTTATTAATCTAAAAATTAAGAAATTATAAAATTAAATTTTAAGTATTTATTTATTAAATTAGAAATTCAAAACCTATTTAAAAATACAAATTTATTAATATAATACTTATATTTTGAATAATATTTATTATTTATAAAAAGTATTTATTTCATAAATTAGAGAATTAAGTTATTTACATTTCTTGTATTTATTCCGATTTAAAATAACCTTATATGTTATTTAATATCGAATTTACAAACATTTTTAATATCTGGGCCAACCAGGTGCTGACACTTGTCAACACCTGGCTCATCTTCCTCAAGAAGCTGTTACTCCAGCTTGTTCTATCCAGCCGACTTCGGCCATTTATCCAGCTCATCTCCTAACACTTTCAATCAATCTAAACTGTTGGATCCCTTCTCCTAACAACCTACTCCACCGCCAGCCCTTAGATCTTAGCTTGGAGCCCACGAAACCTATCTATTTAAGGCTCTAAAGATCCGCCATCGCCACCTAACTCTCCAACTACCCAGGACTTCCATATCTAGTAGCCTGACCCCCCATCTTTCAAGCCTCGCTCCGGCCAACTGTGGTGGTGACAGCACCTTGGAGGAGCCCGCGTGGAGGAGGAGTCGTCGGAGGAGGTTCCAAGGCGTTCGTCAGCCTTGCATCGCGACCGTCGTGCGCGTGGAGCTCCGGCCAAGGTCGACCGTTGAGCGACCTGTTCCAGGTACTACACCTTGAACACCCCAGACCTACCCCTCCATCTTCTTAGTTTTCTTCCTCGATCTTCGTGCGTCAATTGGCAACTCTAATCGCATGATTAGGTAGTCTAATCCATCAGTTTAGACGCTTAGCCAAAAACATTTTCCAATTGTTTTGATTCTATTCCAAATCACGTCTCATTTCGTCGTCACTTTCACACATCTCACGCAATAAATCTGGAAACCTTAATTTTCACCATTTTTGGAGCTTGCAGATCTTACTCCCTCGGTCGATTCTTCGAGAATCGAGCACGTCAATCTTTCACTTGCAGGTCCAACTTCAATCCGGAGCAATTTCTCCAGATCTGGAAGCCTTCGAGCATCACGGAAATCGCATCCCAAGATAGCATGACCATCTGACCTTCAGACGATACTGCACCGGACCGTCATCTTCCTCATGCCTCCACCATCGATCGGAGCCGCCTCCGCCAGCACACTACCGCGGGCGAGCTCGAGGGGTGGAGGAGCCACCCCTCTGGCCCTGCCGGAGCGCCCAGATCGCCGTCGTGCGTCGATAATAAATCGGAGAAGAGGCGCCTTCACCAGCGACTCCAACAGACTCAAGAACATGCGACTTACAGTTAGCTTACACGTGGCACTCGCAGAACCATTGATCAACGCCTAAAAGCTTCTAATCCTATCCGTTGAGCATGAACCGGTGGAATAATTGCGAACTTAACCCAGAGGCTTTTCCAGTATTCATTCCCTCTCCAAATAGTTTCCAGAAATTGCATTTAGGTCCCTCCGCAGGGACCTAAATGTAAATCACTCGTATTTCATTTTCAATTCAGTCCCTGCGAGGACCTTTTTGCAAAACATTTAAATAGTTTTTTTACGCTTATGCCCCTGGGCTGTAGGGGTTCTTTTGACCTCGTTTGACTTTGTTTCTTGACGATTTTTTTAGGGTAGTTACGTAACTACCCCATCTAGTTGGTATTAAGTTTTCGTGAACTTTTGTCTTGTTTTTGTCGAATTTTGATTTGTCGAAAACCGCATTCATTTTGTTTTGTTTTCTTATGTTGTTCGAGCTCGCTGCTCGACCCGCTTCCACCTACTATATTTTTACCATCTACATATTATTCACCTATTATATAATAGATAAATCTTTTTGAAAAATATCCCTTTGCGAAAATTAAATAAAAATTTGAAAAGAATAAAATCAAATAAAAAATAAAAATAAAAATAAAAAAAATGTGTTTGGTTTCTTTGATCACTTAAAGAAGAGATAAAAATAAAAAAATCACAAAAGTATCTCCAAAAAAATAAAAAAAAACTCTATTCTGCCTCCTTGAGTTCGACCCAGGCACACTTACCTGGTTAAATATTTAGTGTAGGTTTTCCTTCGGAAAACCGAATTTGTTTGATACGAGCTGAGATCAGATTTTTTTCACGGCTTTTTCTACATCGACCACGTTTCTTTAAAAAAGCCGCGAAACCGATTTTCAGCTTTATCAGCCTCTCCTCCAACTCCGCCTCCGTCGCCGACATCATCGACTACATCTTCATCGATAAGCTCCCCTCCGCCTCCGCGCCTTCGTCTCCAGCCGGGTCTTCACCACCTTCTTCTTCGTCTCCAGTCGCCAAGAGCTCCTCCCTTGCCGACGACGCCTCGTCGTTCCCCTCTTCCGCTCCACCGCACGCCGGGGCTCAGACTTGAGACCCGCCGCGCACGTGCGAGGCACGTGCGTCCGGGGGGAATGTCACCACTTGCGTCATCCCCCGGGCCACATGATCCACACGTGACCGTGGGGTAATTTGCAAGAGACCCCTGGAGGTTCCGCCATATTGCACATCAGTCCCTCCATTTCAAGGGCACGTGCACTGCACATGCCCATTGGAAAAATTGCAGCAGTACCCCCAGTTCATTGGTAATCTCATATAGGTTCCCCTCTGCATTTTATTTATTGTATTATTTATTACATTTATACCCCTGTGTTCTCCAATGAATTCGAACATCTTCTTTACAGTATTTTATTTATCCAAAAATAGCATGATGTTTCTCAATTAATTCTCTACATTTTAACATATTGTGGACATTTTTGTGATTAACGGTTAATTAATAATTTTGTGAAAAAATGCATATTTTGCTCAGTTCTTACTCTGAAATTATTATTTTATTAACCACTACTCTAAAAATCTCCCAAAAATCACATATTGTAGAGTTAATTGTGCTTGATATTATGCCCAAAAAGATTTGCATTTGCATACATAATTTTCCCTGTAAAAATCATTTTACATATTTCAGTATTTAATTTTTAATAGGTACTAAACCCCACATTTTTGAGGTTTAGGATTTTTCTGAGATCCATCACCTAGTGTAGATCTTAGATAATTTTATATCTTAAAAATAAGTAGGTTTAATATTTATTATAATTAAATATTAAAAATCATTATGTTTGCATTTGAAAATTCATAAAAAAATTCATATTGCATCCAAAAATTCCAAAAAAATTACAGTGCATTCATTTCATCATAATTTACATTGTGGACAAGTTTCGTATTTTTTGGACATCATTTGAATGTAATTTGCATTTTAGTCCCTAAAATAGGCTAAAATTGCATCTTGCATCCCTTATTTACATTAAAAATTCCAAAAAAGATCGCATTGAAAACCGTGCATGAATTTTGATAGATATAATTCTAGATTGTTCCTTTGCCTCCTTGTGATCGACCTTGGGACTTGCCCAAGTAAAATAAACATCAAACCACTCGATAAAAAAATGATTAAATATTTGTGGTTATTACTTGACCGATTCTGATCACCGCCTACAACGAACGACAAACCATATTTTGACATGAACAATTAAAACATCTCTTTTACACGCGCGATTTACGGATTCATCACCCGCACAAATAAAAAAACAAGGGAGCATCTCTCGTGCGATGCCAAACTTTTGAGCAAGAGTTCCAGCGAACATTGCTCGACTGTGGATCCTTGATCAATCTATTGCATTCTCCCTTTATTAAGGAATTCGAAGTAGGACCATTCAATCTTGCAAAGATGATTCTACAATTTTCAGATGTCAGAGGACGTCATCGTCACCATCCAAGGGACGTAGTTCTCTTTAGATTTCATTGTCCTTGATATCGACATCTCTAAAACTCTGCTCCATACTCCAATCATCCTCGATAGGTCGTTCCTTCAAAAAGTCGAGGTAGTGGTAGACTATGGCATTGGAGAGATTACATTCCGCTCTAGCAGTGACAAAGTTATGATCGAGACAGTCCAGGAACAAAAACCAGCTGAAGTGGCATCTGTTACGAGAGTGCTTGATTCCAATGGCTAAGAACACTATGAGTTTCTGAGGGAAATACAAGATACATATTTGTTCATGGACAACAATGATACGCATGTGTTCCGCTCTCCTGAGGAGGTTTCTGGAAGCGCAGTCGAATTTCCTAATGTCTTTGATAATGAGATTTTTTGTTGATGGTCAGTCTAAGATTTTTGAACAACCATCCTTGTCTCAGCAGGATGAAATTGTTACAAATATATGTGATATTCTGAATTCTTAATGTACAATGGTGAACAGCATACAGTTGAAAGAGAAGATACCTACCTCAATTTCTGAAGTCACCACAAAGCCGACTCCTTCTTCCCCAGAGTTGAAACCTCTACCCTCCAACATGAAGTATGACTTCCTTACGGGTGAGCCAGATATGCATTCGATCATCATTAGTTCACATTTGACCAAAGAACAAGAATCTCATCTGCTTGAGGTTATTGAAAGAAATCGCAAGGCAATTGGCTGGAATATTACAGATCTCCATGGGATAAATCTGTAATTGGTCTCTCATTACATATATCTTGAAGAAGATAACAAACCCTCTCGTGAATTTCATAAGAAATTGAATCCAAATCTACGAGAGGTGGTCGTGAAAGAAATCACAAAATGGTGTGATGGGGGATTTGTCTATATCATCTCTGACAGTAAATGGTTGAGTCCCTTACATGTGGTGCCTAAGAAATCTAAGATCATCATAGTCACCAATGAAAAGGGAGAGGATATTCCGACCCAAGTGCTGACTTCATGGCACGTCTATGTGGACTACAGACGCCTAAATATGGCAACTAAGAAGTACATTTTCCATTGCCCTTTCATCGACCAGATAGTCAAAAGACTGGTCATGAAGGAATTCTTTCGCTTCCTGGACGGCTACTCTGAGTATAACCAAGTCGTCGTTCCATGTGAAGATCAAGAGAAGACTTTAGTCACCTGCCTGTTTGGAACTTACGCCATCCGTTGCATGCACTTTGGTCTGTGTAACGCACCAGCTACCTTCTAGAGATGTATGTTGGCGGTTTTTACTGACATGGTAGGGAGTTTTCTCGAAGTATTCATGGATGAGTTATTGGTATATGGAGACAGCTTTGATCAATGCCTTGGATACTTAGACTGAGTACTGAAAAGATGTTGTGAGGTGAACCTTGTATTGTCATGAGAGAAGAGTCACTTCAAGGTAACCGGAGGAATCACGCTGAGTCACGTCATCTCTAAGCTTGGCATGGAGGTTGACCCAACCAAGGTGGATGTTATCTCCAAACTTAAGCCACTAACAAATCTCAAGCAGGTACAGTCATTTTTAGGGCATGTCAGTTTTTACTGCAAATGCATTAAAGACTTCAGCAAGATTGTTTGACCGTTGACTGAGTTGCTTGGCAAGGAGGCCGATTTTGTGGTCTATGACCGGGTCATCCAATCCTTCAATCTCTTGAAGGATACGATCACACATGCTCCTATCCTAGAGCCTCCATATTGGTCTTCCTTTTGAGATCATGAAGGATGCATCAAATTTCACAATTGGTGCTATTGTAGGACAAAGACGAGATGGGTTGCCATTTGCAACTCATTACGCTAACAAAACATTAGATGAAGCCCAGAAGAATTAATCGTGACAGAGAAAGAGCTGCTAGCTATAGTGTTTGTGATGTAGAAGTTTAGATCACACCTCCTCGGATCAAGGGTGATTATATACACTGACCATTCTACCATCAAGTACCTACAGAGTAAGAAAGGTGTCAAGCCTCATCTAATTCATTGGATTCTTCTTCTCCAAGAGTTTGACATGGAAATCCATGGCAAACCTAGAGTCAAGAATGTGGTGGCAGATCAACTTTCTAGAATTGTTGAAATAGAGTATCATGAGCAGAACTCCATTCCTATCACAAAGACCTTTCTAGATGAGGCAATCTTGTCTATATCCTCTCTCTCCCCTAGTATGCAGATGTCATGAATTATCTTGTCTCCAAGAAGGCTCTGCCAGACTGGCCAAAGATCAAACTTGATAAGTTCTTCGCAGACATTCATTTCTACTAGTGGGAGGATCTACATTTATTCAAAGAGGGTGTAGATTGCATTTGGAGGAGGTACATACTTCATGAGGAGATCATGGGTGTCCTTAACCACTGTCACAAGTTGAAGTTGGTGAACACCATTCTGGAAACATGATAGAAACACTTCAATGCAGCCTTTGGTAGCCTACTCTATTCAAGGATGCAGCAGACTATGTCAAGAAATGCACTAACTATCAGCGAATGGCAGGGAACATCAGTATGAGAGACACAATGCCTCTGAAATACATTCGGAAATCTGACGTCTTCGATGCTTGGGGCATTGACTTCATGGATCCATTCCCTAATATCTAGGGCTTTGAATACATCCTACTAGTTGTCAATTATGTCAGCAGATGGGTGGAAGCAACCCCACTCGAACCATAGTTAGCCGCACGATATGTCGCTTCCTGAAAGATATCATCATTTCCTGGTTCAGGATACCAAAGATTCTCATTTCTGTCAGGGGGAGCCATTTTATCAACAAAGAGGTCAATAAGTTGATCGAAGAATATGACATCGAACATCGTGTTGCAACGCCAAACCACCCTTAGTCAAATGGCTTAGCAGAATGCTTGAACAGGGAGATCAAAACCACACTACAAAAACTTGTATGTACAGATCATAAGATCAGTTCTTTGGGCATATTGCATAATGTATAAGTCTCCTCTAGGCATGTCTCCCTTCAGCCTTGTGTATGGAAAGCCTTGCCACCTGCTGGTGGAACTAATTCATAAATCCTTATGGGCATTAAACATGTGAAATTCAACATGTATCAACATGAAGTCTTAGCTCGTTTCATTGCATCTTCTAAATGGATAGAAAGTTTTTTGTTCATATTTTAAGATGTATAGAATATGCATTTTTTATGAGAAAATGGAAGAGTATCTAGTGCGATGACACTCATGGAGTACCACTTTGAAGAGAGACTCTTTTTATTATAGAAAGGAGATACAATATGCCGCATTTTATACATAAACACACAGACACATATAAGATTTATCAATCTGGTATAGCAAACTTACTGATATACCTTCATTGTTGATGATACTCATGCTTTCTATATATGATGTTCATGAATTGGTTGGATCCTCAAAAACCATAAGATAAAGTGATTAGGTTTGAGATGACAAATCCATATACCCTAGGTGAACCTCTGACTCGAAAAGATTTTAGTGATCGTGCAAATGAAGTGCATGATGCTTATTAAGAAGTAAAGATTAAATATGTATAACTTAGCCATGTATGCCTAATAGCCATGAACTTTGAATGTTTATGTAGAGAAAAACCTCAATAAAAGCAACAAATATTAAACAAATGTTCACAAAAAAGAACATTACAACATGTTCTAGCAGTTGTCTTTACTTAACGAAAGTATACACACATATCTAAGCAGACTTAATACAGAGAGAGAATTTTTTGATATCACATGTATAATTGCAATGAATACTGCATACTTTATACAACTCTTTTCTGGAATTTAACTTTTCAAGAAGTCTTCTACATGTTATGCATCTTTTAACTTAAGTTTTTTATTTAAATACTTATTTTTAGGTATCTTCTTTTAAGACATAATTTGTGTTTTTTAAATTTTAAAAGGAAATCATCAAAATTTATGTAATTCATAAGAAAATATCAGACATATATTTTGTATATTGCATAATATATGCACTCTTACATGCTTAGATCAAACTATTTCTTTATACTATATGAATAAGACATCAATCTTTCTAAGATGAGAAGAGTAAAAGAATTAAAAGAATATATATGAATAACAAATGGAAGAATGAAAAAGATTCCAATCCAAAGGATGTACAAGTCAGAAGTACAAAATACACGAGGATAGCATACACATCAAGCGTCTTGTACAGGAATGGCTAGGACAACATGCATTAAGCAAGAAGGCTCGATATAAATCTCAAGATGTTTGTTAACTTGGAAAGTCACAACAAATGAAAACTCAGAGATATCGATGGATCCATTGTCCTGCATTTTCCTCACGAGATGCGATCCTTTCCTTTTAAACTTACTTTGCGTGAAAATAATTTGAGTCTTTAATCAAATAACCATGCTTTATGAATAGGCTCAAATGATTCGTGGCTGATATATTAGTCATTGCCTCTTTACATTATCTTTGTAGACAAGATTATTGACATGTCTTATTGTGCATCTCAACCATCTCTTTAAGGTCAAAGATTCCTTTTTAAATGAGATTGTCAATATAGAGAATACATTTTCGAATTTCCCAAAAGATTTTGTGTTCGAGTTCGATGAGCAAATGACAAAGATACCCACAATAAAGTAGACAAGGGGACATCACAATAAAGGTCTTGTAAGCCATTCGATAAGCCCAAAAAACTGTGTTCAAAGTTTGTGATTAGTTACTCTTTTGCGATGGAACGAGATTCTAGAGAACACTCTAGTTCTCCTTATTCAATACCTAATCAAACCATCGATCTATTGGTGGTGAAGACTGGCAACTTCATGAGAAACATTGAACTCCTTCTTAAAAGATCTAGTATCAAAATTGATGAAATGGCGATTGAACTTTATTAAGATCCCAAACCAAAAAATAAAATATGCAAAAATCTCACAACAATCTTCCTCAACGAGACTTATTTGCCGGCTAACAAGATAGTACTCAGTTTGAGGGATCTTAAAAGGGCACGTAAAGTTGATACCCTATGCATTAAATATTTCAAATACAAGTATTGGTTCCAAGGGTCATGTCTTTATGGTCATTGAGCTAAATTTATGACATTTAAGGCACGATTTGACAAATTCAAGCATATCAACAAAGATAGTAGATCAAAAAATGTCTTATTGGAGCACCTTTATTGCCATCTCTTATCCAAAATAATGTCATCCGACCTCAAGTTTGCCGTGATCCGTGATAACAATGATAATCTCCCAAGGGATTAATCTTTTTTTTTGAAACAAGAGAGAGGAACACACACAAGTGCCCGCCCTAGGATTTGAACTCTAGCAGATAAGCACACTGCACTACCATAAGATCATTAAGAAATTAACTTTTTTGAGATGTCCGCTCCTTCCTTAAAAGAGTAGATCTTCCTCCCAAGAGAATTTTTTTGAATTACTTTTTGTCCAATCTTCCAAAAATTTCTTGCTAACCAAGTAGTTCTTATAGTTGGCATACCTTGACGTTGAGGATATTAGAAAAAAGGATAGTCTTGTTTGTAAAGGTTTAAATGATACATATACCAATATCATGGGTCATTTTAGTGTAGATCCATAACAACGCTAGTGGGATATTGCAATTTAAGGGATCCTGGGTCAATGTTACAAAAATGCTACACTACGAAAGCTAACCCACTCCTCTTAAATATACTAGCATACTAAAACATATATTAACAAAACAAATCCTCCAAAATTTTACTCTGATCGATTAACTGAACCAAGTATAAAAATGAGGGAAATTTATCATTCTATAAACACAATCTTAAAGATAATCCCTGTACAAATCAATATAAAAAATTGCCTGGCAAGGATTAAGCCAACTCATAACATCCAGAATTTACCAGACATGAATAACCTCTACGTAAAATGAATCCCTACCCTAAACTAGCCTTATGGATTTTGATGCTCATTGTCTTCTGTTCATTAAAGTAATCAGCATTTCATAGCGCATGTAAAAAAAAGATAGCCTAAAAAGTGGTTACAACAGATCATAGCCTGAAGAAGTGGTTACAATAGATCCCAAATCCCACGAGAATGAGCAAGGGAGAAATGGCACAAATCAGGAAACATGTATAAGATCAAGACCTTTATCAGTACAATAGGAACTAATGCTATCATACAAACTATATCACACAAGATTAACCATTAAAGTCACGCTCTGTGGTACCGGCATTTGTTCCAAAGATTGATCCAAGATCATTACTCTACTGTTATCTCAAGGATGGTGGTAAGTCTTGGTTTTCTGTATCTTCTTAGCAATAAAGATGAGCAAACAACACTGACCGATGATAGAGCCATGCAGGCTCCAGCCAACCAAGGTGGTAACTTCACTCCTGTGAATGGGAAAAGCACCCCACCGGCAACCGGGATGGCAACAATGTTATATGCCATAGCAAAGAAATAATTCCATCTTATACGTGCAAAGGTCTTTCGTGATAGATCTATGGCTGTTATCACATCCTCCAGGTTGCTCCGCATCAGTACATAATCTGCAGCTTCTATGGCGATATCGGTTCCAGCCCCTATTGCCATTCCGACATCAGCAACTGCAAGGGCAGGGGAATCATTGATGCCATCACCTACCATAGCAACAACACTTCCATCCTTCTGAAGTTGGCGTATCACCTCAACTTTACCAGCTGGCATCACTTCTGCTCTGAAGTCCCGAATACCAACCTGCCAAATAAAAGAATTTTTATGCAAGATATATCGATGCAGTTTTACGCATCATATAACAGAATGCATGCAGGGATTGCTATCCATGATTATATGAGATAAGTATTTCATAACCTGTAATTATCAAGATCTATATTGTCATTATCAGGGCATGACTACCCTTAATCAGTTAACCACGATAATAGGGGAAAGGTATGCGGGAAAAAATGGAGTAAATGAAAATGATTTTATGCATATACAACAAAAACAGCATCTTCATATTGTGAAGGAGAGAGAGTCAAACCTCCTTTGCAACAGCTCTTGCAGTTCTCCAGTTATCCCCTGTAACCATGACCGGCTCAATACCCATTTTCCGTAGACCTTCTACAACTACTGCTGCTTCTCTCTTCATAGGATCTGCAATCCCAAAGACTCCTATTAGACAGCCATCATATGCTGCAAGAATCCCAGTTTTGGTGTTCTCTTCTAGCTCTACTAAGTAGTCTTCGGCATGTTTAGGTATATCAACCCCGTTTTCAATTAAAAGCTTCCTGTTACCAACCTGGAAAAAGTCGGAATAATTCATCATGAAAACTTCACTTTGAGAACAAGTAGAGAATGAGTTATTGTTGAATAGATCTAAAATCTGATTGATTCTTGATCAAGGATGCAGATGCAAACAGACCAACCATACAAACAACAACACAACAACAAAGCCTTATCCCACAATTAAGTAGGGTCAGCTACATGGATTGATCAACCATACAAATGCAAAAAAATTGATCTACTAAAACCTACATTCATCATGTCATATTGATCTATTCCAACAAAACAAGCCAGAACAAAGACACCTCCTAATAATTGTAGCTCTGAAACTTACCAAAACCCTCTTGCCACTTATTATACACTGCACACCCTTTCCAGGCAAAGCAGTAAAGTCCATTGCCTCAAGGAGCCACGCAGATAATTTTGCCACTTTTGTTTGATCTGTGTTGTTACTTGCAGGTTTGTCGTTAAAAAAGTGATAGTTGTATGAATAATCTAAAACAGCTTTTGCAAGAGGGTGTTCACTTCCAGCCTAGATCAAAAACAATCAACAGAAGAGTCAGTGATACTCTAAAATTCCGACAGACAAATCAACAAAGAAAACAACATTTACCTCAGCAGAAGCAACTAACAAGAGAAAATCTCCAAGCTCCATCCCACTGAAAATCTTAATATTGGTAACTGACGCTTTGCCTTGCGTTAATGTTCCTGTTTTGTCAAATACTACGTGACGAACTTTTTGAGCCCTTTCTAGGGCATCCCCGCCTTTTATTAGGACCCCGTGGTTAGCACCAACACCAGTTGCTACCATCACAGCTGTAGGCGTTGCCAACCCAAGAGCACAGGGGCAGGCAATCACAACAACAGAAATCGAGAACATCAAGGAAAAAACAAAACAATTGCTGTCTGAAACCCATGATTCCGGATATGCTCCTAGTGATCCACAAAGGAACCTGTGAAGTTTGAATAATGATTTGAAGTTATGTTATAAAAGAAGAAAAACATCAATTGCAACACAGTTTTTAGATGTAAACATACCATCCCATAAACGTCAGGAGGGACAAGGTGACAACGATGGGTACAAATATGCTAGCAACCTGTCAATTAATCAGAAAAAAAAGGCTAAATAAAAGAATATTGTGTATTCTGCACTATAGTGATGTTGACCCTATGGAAATTTTCTCAAAACACATGAAAAAATAACTATCATACTAAAAAATGAAGATCCGTTCATTAATGCCTCCAAACTTAAAATTGGTGTTGCTTAATTACATTATTTTATCATGTTTTTAGCATACATATAAATTGTGCTAACATGAGCAGTTAAACGTAATTCTTGCAATCAATTTCAATTTAAGAAATTAGGAAAACTATAAAAAGATTTCAATTTTCTTTGACAGTATATCAATTAATGGAAAATAAGACAGAGCGGAGATTTTCACCAAACATTACATAAACAAGTGGAAAATTACACAAACAAGAAACCAACTACAACAACACAAGGATTTCTGAGGAAACCCTTGCAAACGAAGGGAAATAACCATATTTTTTTTTGAGAAATCGGTGGGATGGACCTCCTTTAGAGATCCATCCAAAGAAATTTAAATATATATATATATATATATATATATATACTAAAAGAATTTACATCCATCATGATTCATAAAAGGCCTTGGCATGCCCTAGTACATTTTCCAAATAAAACCTCCCTCCCTTAAAGATGACATCGTTTCTTGCCAACCATAAAGCCCACATAATCGCACAAACCTTCGACCTCCCATCCTCAGAACATGACCATCCACTGCCTAAGGAGCTCCAAAAAGCCGACTTGTCAATCCAGTCCAAGCCCAAGAAATCACCCTTTTGCCACACCTCCGCAGAGCCAGGACACGCAAAAAACAGATGATTTATATCTTCCACAAGTGATCCACAACGAATGCAACCTGTCTCAGCCCCAAGAAAAAGCCTGACCCTCCTCACCGCCGTCAGAATCCGCCCTCTTCTAAGAAGCCAAAAGAAAACCTTCACCCTTGTCGGAATATTCCACTTCCATATTTTCAAGCAATCCCTGCTTACCTCGATATCAGAGACCAGTTGCTGTCCCACAAGGACTTTATAAGCTTTCCGTACCGAGAAAGAACCATCCCTCCAGCACCAAGAATCCCTCTCAGTTGGTATGACACATCTGCTCAATATGGTAGAGAGACGCAGGAACTCGTCAATTCTTTGCTCAGATAAACCGGAGAAAAAGTCGGCGTCCACGAGCCATCCGACCACACCTCCGCCACAAAAATCTCCCGATTTGAGGCCACATCGAAGAGTCTCGGAAAAAGATCACACAACCTTCCAGAACCCAACCAGTTGTCGGACCATAAGCGAAAGCCCTGGCCACATCCCAGCTGCAGGCGGAGAAAAACCACCAGATCATGCAAGACCGAACAGATACCTCTCCAAAAAGTCGTTGGCGACGCAACACATTCTGCACGAGCTCGCAGATCAGCTGACACACCATAAATTGATCGAATCATCCTGGAGAGAAGGTTGTTGTCGGGTCCCCAGATCTTCAATACCCATTTCGCAAGCAAGGCCCTGTTCATATCTGTGAGATTTAAAACTCCAAGACTGCCCTCCTTGATCTAGATATTAGGGGATGACCTACCTCACACATGCAGCTAGATTCTTCTTCTCCACTTAATCACTTGTGCTAACATGAGCAGTTATACGTAATGCTTGCAATCAATTTCAATTTAAAAAATTAGGAAGCCTGTAAAAAGGTTTCAATTTTCTTTGACAGTATGTAATTCATGGAAAATAAGGCAGATAGCAAAGATTTTCACCAAACGTTACATAAACAAGGGGGGAAATACACAAACAAGAAACCAACTACAATAACACAAGGATTTTTGAGGAAACCCTTACAAAAGGTAAAAACAATTAGGGGAATTAGGGGATGACCTACCTCACACATGCAGTTAGATTCTTCTTCTTCTCCACTTAATCACAAACGATGAAGTGTGAACATTTTTTTAGTACAGAGCTAGAAGTATTCACCCAAGTACAACACTCAATACACCCCCCCCCCCCACACACCAAAATTTGCATGAATTTTTATCTTGCCAAACTTGCCCACATTTACCTCACGTTGTGCAATGGGAAGATCCTTGTTGAATAAAACGGCCGACTGGTCTGGATTGACGAATGATAGAAAATGCTGAACACCATCCAGCTTTTTTTAGTATACTGTTATTATCCACACTTCAATATGCTCGGTGAGATAGTGTTATACACAAATAATTAGCAAGATTGATGCCAAGCCGGTTTTCACATTAGAGCTTCATTGGAGATTAGCCTGGAGACCTATATCATTTAGCATGATATTGACCCATAGCACTTCTGCAACCTTGAGTGTTAGCACATAGAGTGTGTGCATGTGTGTGTAGCACTCATTTTGGCACATATACTTTACTTAATGCTTCGTCATTCCCTTTTAAGGTAAATCAATTAACTAGAAGTAGGACAATCATCCATGGGTCCAATCCAGTCAACATCTCTACAAGCTTTAATGTCAATTTTCCATTTTGCAGAATAGACCCTCTCTACATTTTTTAAAATAAAATAAGATTAGATAGACCGCTGTGAGATGTGCATCAATCGAAGCATGCATGAATTTACTCACCACATTTACAACATAGGTGATGAGGTCTATTAAGGGTAAGATAAATAAGTGTTTCCAACAAACCTCTGGTAACATCATTCAAGGGATCCATCTAAGACTTGTGATTGGTTTTAAAAGGGGTTTGTACAAAACGATATCCCAGGTTCCCAACCATTATTTTTGATGTTGTGGCAGGCTGATGGCATTTCCTCATATCGTGTCGTACCCCTAGCTTACGCAGTATCGATATGCATATATTGATGTTTCTCCATAATGTTGGCATGCTGTCATCATACATCCCATGTTGCCAATGCCGCTCGAATGCCATTAATATTTTTACAGATATCACTAGACACAGGACAAGTTGCTCTGTATCACCTATAGTCATATCTAGGCATATATATTATTTGTTTATGTGAACTTTTAGTTTAACTTTATATGATTAATCTCTTATTATTAATATATAAAATTTGTACATCATTACCATTTAAAATGTATTACTAAAGTTTTAATTTACAAATAATTTTTCCATATTTGTATAGTTTCTAGCCCTATACTTCGATTAGTGAAAACTAAAGAGCTTATTTTAAAAAATATTAAAATTAGTAATATTCCCGAAATTCTATTTTCAATTTATTGTATCATTGCACATTTTTTAAGGTTAGGTAACAATTAGGCATCATTTTTTTAAATTCAATTTTGACGGAAGTTGAATGATTTTGTTTCACTAATTGATAAGAAAAAGGCTGGGGTTTGATTCTCATGTTACTTGGACATCTTAATTACTAGTATGACCACTCTGTAACAAACATTTTACACCATATATTGTAGATGCATGCTACTCGCTTCTACTATAAAAAAGGCGAAACCTTCTCCCACTACAAGTAGGGTCGGCTACATGGATTCTTATTCAAATCCATATTGAAAGATTCGACTATTTTTTACGCTAGTTGTCGACTACCTAAAGCAACCCCCCACAAGGGGGATTTGAACCCTGGTCTTTTATGTGGTAGGCACACTGCACTACCACCATACCATTTAAGTTGTTGTTACTCACTTATATTAAATAAATAAATGGCAAAGCCTTCTCCCGCTGTAAGTAGGGTCGTCTATGTGGATTCTTGCCCAAATCCATGTTGAAAGATTCGACTATTGTTTATGTTGGTTGTCGACTACCTAATGCAACCCCCACAAGGGGGGATTTGAACCCTGGTTTTTTGGGTGGTAGACACACTACACTACTCTGGTATTTTGGGTGGTATTCACTTCTATTATATAGTTGAAATTCAAATAGATTTTATATAATTATTGTTGAGAAAGAAAATAAGAGTTGTATTCCAAAGAACACTAGGTTCTCTTGTATAAGGAGAAGCCCATGGGTAAATTACATAAGAGACATAATAATATCTCTGCACTCTCCCTCAAGATGGAGCATAGATGTCAATCATGCTCAGCTTAGATGTACACTTCTGAAAGGATCCTCTGAGTAAGGCCTTGGTGAAAATGTATGCAGTTTGTACCCCTGAGCTTATATAGGAAGTAGAAATAAAGCCTTTATGGATCATGTCCCGTGTATAGTGGCAATCTACTTCGATATGTTTAGTTCATTCATGAAAAGCCGGATTGTTTGCAAGGAATAAAGTTGCCTGATTATTACACTGCAATTGCATAAGAAGGGGCACATTAATATACAAGTCAGCTAAAATAGCTCGGACCCACATCGTCTCGTTGATCCCTTGTGTTATACCTCTATATTCTGATTTAGCACTAGATCTGGCAACCACGGTATGCTTCTTGCTTTTCCAGGACACTAAAGAGGTACCAACAAGTTAGAGTTATTAGATTTACATTTATGTTTGTAACCCTTCGGGTTCCGTAACCTCCTGTGCCCTTCGGGTTCCGTAACCCTCTGTGACCCTTCAAGTTCCGTAACTCCCAATGACCCTTCAGGTTCTGTAACCCTTGTACTCTCTAGGGTTTTCTCTCTATATAAGAGACCCTAGCTCTATGGAATGAACATCTCATCTCATCCATTCCTCTTCTCAACATGGTATCAGAGCGACGGTCTTAGACCTGAGCCTAATACCCTAAATCCACCACCACCACCACCAGCCCTCTCTCCGTCAACAAGGAGAGAGGGTTGGACCTTAGATTCGATGGTCTCGCGCAAGGCACTCTAAGTCCCTAGCAGCACCAGTTGCCACATCTAGCGGCACCTAAAGCGCCGCCCGAGGCTCCAGTAGCTCAACCTGCACCTTCTACGTCGTTGGCATTGCATGGAGCCCCCCCATTCTCCAACAGCCCCTACTTCACTACTCAAATTATCCGTCTTCACCGAGCATCGACTTCTTCGTCAGAGCGTATACTTCTTCTTTTATGACCCGACTACTACTCCGCACTGGACTTCTTATACAACGATTCTTCTACAGGTACGACAGTGATATGTTCCGGTGACCTGCAGACACGACAGAGATATGTTCCGGTGACCTGATATCGCAGCGACTCTACAGGCATGACAGAGATACGTTCCGATGACCTGAAAGCCGCAGACCCGTCCTCGAGCGAGGTCTTCTACCAACAGCGGACATATATTCTTATGATGCATCGTGTGAAGATGTGATGTATACTTTTTCTTTTTGTTACAAGTTGTAGCTTTCTCAGCTCCAACTTGAGGGGGAGTGTTAGAGTTATTAGATTTACATTTATGTTTGTAACCCTTCGGGTTCCGTAACCTCCGGTGCCCTTCGGGTTCCATAACCCTCTGTGACCCTTCAAGTTCCGTAACTCCCAATGACCCTTCAGGTTCTGTAACCCTTGTACTCTCTAGGGTTTTCTCTATATATAAGAGACCCTAGCTCTATGGAATGAACATCTCATCTCATCCATTCCTCTTCTCAACAATAACAAAGCCAGAGGTGGATTTCTATCCTTAGGACATCATACATAATCTGGATCTGCGCAAGTTGTGATAGTGAAATATGCTCCTTTTCTGAACAACAATTCTTCATATGGGGAAGACTTCAGGTACCTCAAGATCATATGGATTGTATCCATATGTACATGTCGTGGTTGCTCCATAAACTTACTAACTCGACTAACAGCAAAGGAGATGTTTGGCCTAGTGATGGTAACATATAGAAGCTTTCCCACCAATTCTTAGTATCTTCTCCTGTCTACCTCCTCTGTATCACACCATCTTATAGTTGTATGCTAGGATCCATAGGAGTAGTTGCAGGTCGACATCTGTAGAAGGGAAATGAATTGAGTTGTTTAATGAGGGGCCCTTGGGTTCTCTTATATAGGAGAGGGACCTACTGGACAAATTACATGAAGAAGATAAAATAAATAGATAAAAGGAACAATACAAAAGATTTGAAATATCGCAACACTCCCCCTCAAGCTGGAGTGTAGATATCGATAAGGCTCAGCTTGGAACATCTCTGATAAGGCCCTCTGGCTAGGGCCTTAGTAAAAACAATTATTGTCTGATCTCCAAAGCTGACATAAGTAGTGGCAATAAGACCCTTTTATATCATGTCACGAGTGTAGTAACAGTCCACCTCTATGTGTTTGGTCCTCTCATGAAAAGATGGGTTGTTGGCAATGAAAAGAGCAGCTTAATTATCACATTGGAGGTGCATGGAAGAGGCACCTCTATAATCAGGTCAGTAAGAACAGATCTGACCCACATCATCTTCGTGCTAGCTTCCGCTATGGCCACGTATTCCGACTTAGCACTCGATCTGGCAACTGCGAGTTGCTTCTTGCTCTTCCAAGAAACCATGGAATTCCCTATGAACACCGCAAAACCTAAAGTAGACTTCATATCCTTTGGACAACCAGCATAATCTGTGTTTTAACATGTTGTAACTGAAAGAGATGTATCTTTGCTAAACAGAAGTCCCGTACCTAGTGAAGTCTTCAGATGCTTTAAAATCATATGGATTGCATCCATATATGTCTATCTGGGCTACTCCATAAACTGACTCGCTTTGCTCACGGCAAAGAATATGTTGGGTCTGGAAATAGTCACATATAGTAGCTTGCCAACAAGTACCATGTACCTCCTTTTCTCGACCTCCTCAGTGTCATCATCATATAGCTTCATGCTTGGATCAATAGGAGTAGTGGCAGATCTGCAATCTGCCACGCTTGTCTCTGAAAGAAGATCTGTAACATACTTCCTCTGGGTCATCACAAGACCTCGCTGGCTCCTGGTATACTCCAGTCCAAGGAATTATCGTAAATTACCAAGGTCCTTAGTAACAAACTACTGACCAAGGAAGTCCTTGGAACTCTAAATACCCTGCTCATCATCCCATGTATCAATAATATCATCGACATAAACAAGAATGACAATGGTACCTCTCTGGGTCCTGTGCACAAACAAAGAGTAATCTGCAATCAATCGCACAAACCCATGTTGCTCTATCAAGTCTGAGAACTTCTGAAACCATGCTCTCGAGCTCTGCTTAAGGCCATGGACAGTCTTGTGAAGCCTACAAACCTTCTAACACTCCCCCTCAATAGCAAACCCATGTGATGGATGCATGTACACCATAAAGGAAGGCATTCTTCACATCAATCTGGTAAAGGGGCCAATCTCGTGTCTCGGTAACCGAAAGTAGAATGTGCAGAGTGGAATATCTGGTAACTGGAGAGAAAGTATCCTGATAGTCCACCCCATATGTCTGAGTGAACTCTCGTGCCACAAGTCTCGCCTTGTAGTGATCCACACTGCCATTTGCACGGTATTTCACAGTAAACACCCATTTGCATCCCAACACGGATGCGCCAACTGGAACAGAAACAAGACTCCACGTACCACGTGACTATAACACAGTCATCTCCTCCTTTATGGCTATCTCCACTGACTATCCTGAAAAGCCTCCCAATATGTTCGTGGTATCTCTACGGTTGATAGTACCAAGGTAAACCTCTTGAAATCCTCTGACAGTCTGCTCAAGGAAACCTGGGCTGCAAGAGGATAAGTAGCACACCTACGTTTCTGCTTGCGCAGAGCAATCGACACATCCAGATCATCTGCCAAGGGCACCTGCTCATCTTGTGTGGAATCCTGTTGCACAGACAACTCAATATTGCCATCAGTAGAAACAATGTGCTCATTACATATCTGAGGCATGCTAGATGATGGCAAGGCCCGTGAGCAGGGGGAACCGAGCAAGACGTGCCAGTAAAAACATGTGGCAAAAATTGAGTTACAGTATGAGGTGGAGCCACAAGAGCAGGTGTAGAGGCAGGAGTAGGTGTAGGAAGTGGCGGTGGTGGTGGAGGAGGAGGAGGAGGTGGTGGTGGTGGTGGTAAAGCAGGAGTAAAGGGAGATGGTGGTACGATAGTAGGAAGTGGAGACATGTAGATCTCATCGTCAGAGTCGGATGGGGCTTGTCTATCACCTGTAGGAGAAAAATACATGACAGACTCAAAGAAAGTAGCATCAACACTCACAAAGTATTTCTGCTTTAGCATATCAAGCAACGATACCCCTTCTGGGTACGTGAGTAGCTGAAAAAAAAGCATTTGACAGCTCTGGGAGAGAGCTTGTCATGACCTGGAGAGACATCATGAACAAAAGCAACAAAATGAACACATGAAGTGTAAGAGAGAAAAGATCCTTCTCGGGAAACACAATCGAGAAAGGAACCCTTCTCTCCTAACACAAACGAAGGCATGCGCTTCACCAGATAGCAAGCCGTGAGGAAAGCATCACCCCAGTAGGAATGAGGAGCATGACTCTGTATCAACATGTTCGGATCACATCAAGTGACAGTATTTGTGCTCAGCAACACCATTCTACTACGGTGTATAGGCACATAAGGTTTGGTGAGCAATGCCAAGAGATCTAAAAAAGTCAGAAAGTTGTACGGTGCGGAACTCTAAAGCATTAGCAGAACGAATATATTTGACACTGGCATAAAAAATATTCTTTATCTCATTAATAAAAGATTTGATTAACATACCCAACCTCAGATTTATTCTTCAATAAAAACACCCAAGAAAGCTTAGAAAAAACATCGACATCAACAATATAAAAACTGTGTCCCAGGTGATCAGGAACACGACTCGAACCCCAGATATCTAAATGAAGGAGCTCAAATAACTGAGAACTACTCTGACTCTAACGAGATGGAAAAGAGGAACGGTGATACTTCCCAAGCTGGCATGCCTCACACTGAAAAGAGGATCTCGTGGAAATCTGAGCATAGCTTCTACAGAGGAAGGTGGCCAAAACGAAGGTGCCACAAATATGGTGAGATCGGTCCAGTAGGTATAGTAGAAAAGCTGTCAACCCCTCAGGATCCGGGTACCCGTTTACGACAAAATTCGCAATATTTCATTCTCATTGATCGCAGAAGTTGTAGAAAAACAGGAAAATTTTTCGCGCGGCTAATTATACACATGACATTCACATTCACAACACAATTACCACATAGTAAAAGAGACAATGGCACCAAAATTTCTTTTCATTAATATTCATATCAAGTTACAACATGTACAAGGATCTTCCATTACAACATATATCCCAAGGTGTGATACAAAAGAGATGACATTTACATCATTATCTGAACAAAACTAAGACAAAGTAATTCATACCGTCGGGTATAAACTCTATCTCCTCGAAGCATGTATATCTACTGAGCTGCAGGCTGTTTGCCTGCCATACACAAAATAAGAAAGAAGAGGCGTCAGCCATTGCTGGTACCTCCCTAAAATTTATAAAAATAACTTGAGATTTAATATGTACAAAAGCAGGCAAGTAGAAAGGTGGTACCAGTAAAATCTACATCTACTTGCAGTAGAAAAGGGGTTTGTTTGTAATGCGTTTCTAATGATTTCCCCAGAACCCGGCATTTCCCATATGTAACATATTTATATAGCAGATGCATAATCATGAGTGTATGAGTGTGAATGCATATATCAATTTCTTTAGAGATCATGTTG
This sequence comes from Ottelia alismoides, assembly GCA_037367405.1. Taxonomy (NCBI): domain Eukaryota; kingdom Viridiplantae; phylum Streptophyta; class Magnoliopsida; order Alismatales; family Hydrocharitaceae; genus Ottelia; species Ottelia alismoides. The sequence goes on from JAZKJV010000663.1 coordinate 142,024, forward strand.
GTGAGTGAAAAACGGAAAAGTTGAGATTGTAGAGATCTATTAATTTATTTAAATTCTTGGGTAGAGAGAATGGTCTTTTAATCATAACTTCTCAAATTCTCAACTTCAATGTTTCAGATATAGCTCCAGATGTTGTAGATGTAGATATGGATGATCTAGATATAGAATCGCCAAGTCTGTTTGGCGAAGTAACTCAAGCGGTGAAGAAGCCTGCAAATGGCTCTTCCGTCTCGCCCTCTAATTGGAAAGCGCGGTCCAATAGAGGGATAGGTCTACTCCCCAACTACGCCACTGAGACGGGTGAGAGAGACTCCCTAGAAAAGTCACTCTAGAAAACTGCCCGACTAGTACGGGCGGACGAGCTCGTACGTAAACTGAAAACCAAGGATCCCCCGCCTGGGTATCCTAAAAGACAGGGTCAACGGAACTGGTCTAAAGTCAGGATCCCAACGAGGCGTAAAAACAACTGCGAGCTCGCGTAAAACCGTGTAAAAGACTGGGATCCTAGACCCGCGCACTTGGCGGCCGCTGCCCTAACTGGGCTTCCTTTCCTCCGCCCAGGTGAGGGTCACCGCGCCCTCGCACGGTCATGTGTAAAGATCATCATGACCGACACACATACATATCGATCTTCATTGATTTAACTATAAATTTTTACCTACTGAGGTGTTATGTCTTTTTTTTAAGGTACTCCATTGGATTAAGGGATGATATGTAACATATGTCTACCATCTCATGTGTTGCGTTATTGAGATACCAATTCTAGAACATGATGCGATGAAGAGACTTTATAAGGATCCAATAACTCCAAGATTCTTTTGCCGACATCATGGTTGAATAATTTCAACATCTGATAATGTAATACAATATAGACTCTCTTTTCATTGATATATTCAGTCCAACAAATATTTTAATTTTAGCCAAATGAGTTAAACCCACTCGATCCATTGAATCATTCTATGAAATTCTATTCCACCCTGTCAACTGATGCTGTGATACAAACCCACATTCAAGATTACACTATCATAAGGGAATGAGATGGTATTGATTTGATTAGTAAATTATGAAGGGAGAACACTTAACCCTATTATCGCGACGTCCCTTGGACAACATAGTTTGATGAATTAGTCTTGATGATTTATCCTAGTTATGTTATCAACCATTAACAATTGTCAACATTTAATTTTGCAACAATAGTTGGTAATAGAACAAACGGTCAATACATTATTGTAAAAAGAGGATGAATTGAAGTTACCAATGGGGATGGACCTAAAGATTTGATTTAACTATGGTCCTAAACTAACAGTTAAATCTGTATTTGAACTAAAACTTGAAAAGGATAACAGAACTATAGATAGGGAAAGGAAACATTATGTTATTTTCAGATCTAGTGGGGGTGTGAGCTCAATGTTGTAATTAAGTAGCAAACTGTTGGTTACAATTTATTTATATATATATATAACCCAACTTTTTTTTTTGGATTCCATTTGCCACCCTTTCAATTAATCTTGATTGATCCTTATTAAAGCAATAATATAATAACTATAAAAGTAATCATCTATTCACCAAAGAATTTACTTTTCAGAATCTGTATTTATAGTTACATGTATCTGTACGGCATCCAGAAATAACAAAAACCCACTTCCTTTAATATATAAATCATGGAAAACTATCAAATATGGTTTAAAAGCATACACCAGCATATAGAGCATCAATTTGGGATTTGTTTTTGATGCAACACAACAAATTTTAAGTGAACGTTATAAAGATATATGCATCCATGTTGTATTTAGTAGAAATAGATTATATTGGGAATTATTCCTATGTACTAAGATAGTGAATGATGACTGCACTGAGGTACTCCAGGAAGCCCAAAACAATAAAAAAAATCATTATTCACATCTGGTGTAACTAACCAGATTTCAAAACAGTGTCTGGATATAGAATTGAAATGAGAAATTTTAGAAATGGTGAAATCCAGAGACAAAAATGATTATATGTATGGCAGCATATCTGCATATTAGAGATCCAACTTCATAAATTTTCCCCAAATTCCATCATATATTACAAGAATATGCATCAAGATGTGTAATCATCATGCATGGCAGCAATAGAGGCTAAGGGTGGTACCTTTGATGTTCAAATTCAAGAGAAGATGGATTTGCATGTAACAGCTTCAATTGGGTCAATTGCTGAAGCAATTGGAGGAGATTCCAGCAGTTAGGCAGCAGCTGGGCTCTTGAGAGATGTCCACCAACTATTTTTGGAGCAGCAGGGACTATTGCTAATGATAGCAATTGCAAGGACAGCAGCAAGCCTTGCTGCATAATGGAGGCAGCAACCAAGGCTGTTAGGAATTTATGTTGCAATAGGGGAGGGATTTGGGTATCTCGATGGATTTCAGAATAAAGAAAAGATGGAAGAGGAAATGGAGCCTTTGTAGAGAAATGGGGAGGCAATTGGGAACATGGAAAGAAAGGAAAGAGAAGTCTCGTTGGAAATGGAAGGGTGTATGTATAGAGGAGAAGGGGTTTATATACCCAAAGAAGAGTTATATTTTCATGACACTTGTCATATAATTTTAGTCCAAGTGTTATGCAAAGGAGGAGCCAAATGGTGATTGGGAAAGTGCCCAATGGAAGATATAAGACAACTCGAATTGGTTGTTGTTAACAGGAGCCGTATGCACTAAAAATATATTTATTATATATATATAAAGAAAACTCTTTGTTAAACATACTGTAAAAATCCACCGTACGTGCACCTCGGACATCGGATTTTGGCGCGCAACATCTTGTTTTGACCGTCTCAGAATGACGGTCAATATGAGTATAATGTTGATATACTTTCGGTCGAGTTTCGAATACCCGAAATTTTCGGATACGGATTTTGTTTAAGGTTAAATTTTACGATTTAAAAATATCAAACGACCTCCGATTGACGAACGGTCGATTCCGTTGGTCTTGTATCGTCGAATCGGATCTAATGACGGTCTCGGTTCGTTTCGCGGTTTCCGAATTTGTGTCGCGGCTTTTCACGGCACGCATTACGAAGGGACCGATTTTTGGTCGATTTCGTCCGAACGACTTTTGATTCATTATTAATTGATCGTTTTAGGTTGTTTAGTATTGACCGACAACGTTTTTGGGTTCATTAGACCCAAAATCGGACGAGTTCGGGTTTACGCGAATTCCCGGATGTTACAAAAGCCAACATGAGGTTGGACCAGTCTGTAGAGTCCTCTCTGCTCACGGCCACATCCAATCACCCTGCCCGTGAGAATGTCCTGAAACACAAGAGACGAAGGATCAAAAATGGCACGACAATGCATATCCTTAGTAATCTGACTAATGGAAAGTAAATTCATCCGAAAGTCAAGAGCATACAAAACATTCTAAAGAAGCATGGACGGTGTCAAATGCATCTCCCCGTGTCCTGTAATGGGTAAGTGGTCGCCATTGGCAATAATAACCCATCTACCAGGTGGTATGGTCCTGTAGGACCTCATTTGTGATCTATCTCCACAAAGATGATGGGAATCACCAGAGTCCATAATCCACTATGTCATATATGCACCAATACTACCAGTAAAACAATAAGTGATACCTGAGATGCTCGAAGAGGCTCTGGCTGTGATATCTGTAGTGGTGGTGGTTCCTGCAATAGGAGTCATCATCCCTCAAATATGAGAGACAATATCATCCAGGCGAGGATGGGCCTGGGAAGCAAGTGTATCTGAAGGCTCAATTTGTTCTGCCACGCGACCAGAAACAGGATATCCATGCTTCTGCTAGCATGTATCATCTGCATGTCTCGGTCGATGGTAGCAGGTGCAAGGGCCACACAGACGTCCACCACCTCTACCACAAGGGGTGCGTCCTCTAGACTGGGTCATTACTCCTCAACTATGAGACATGGTCATAGCTGATGAGGGCTAAGGAGTGATCGTAGAGGCATGATGATCCAACTGAGACGGCTATAGGCCTCCTCCATGGGAGGTATGGTAGCTCCAGTGAGAAGCTGAGTACGTGTTGCATCATACTCCGTATCAAGGCCAGTCATGAAAACTCCAACCATCGTGGAGTCCCTATATGCCTTATGTTGCTCAAGAGAAATCGTAATAGGCATATAGCTATGAAGCTTCTCAAACATACCACGGAGTGAACTGTAGTACACATGCAAAGGACGATCATTCTGCTTAGCCTTGTAGATGTCAAACTGTAGCTGAAGAATCTTGGCCTCATTCTTTGCATGAGCATAGGTGGAAGCCAAAGTTCCAACATCGCCTTAGCGGTGGGCTGGTTCAGAATATCATTGGCTATCTCTGTGGTGAGGGTCCCACATAACCGAACACATGTATACGCATCATCTTGCTTTCAAGAAAAAAATATCACCCTTATTCTCTGACATGATGGCAAAACGATCGAACAACGGAACTCAGCTGGGGAGTAGACCGACATGAACGAGTCTACACGATCATATGGAGGATTGGTTGTATGTATAGATTCATACAACCATCCTCAGCAATCTCCGTTGTGTGCTACGGTCGGCGGTGGCCTGGGGGTGGAGGGGGACGGGGAAGGGTCTGGACGGCTTAGGGTAGTCTAATCGGCAGCCTGGCCAGCCTGTACAGCGGGCGGAAAGGTTGAGGCAGCCTGGACGGTGACGGAATGTGGCTAGAAGACGGCCTGGGAGATACCAGGGGAGGTCGGCGGAGGGTCAGGCGACACCGAAGGATGCCAGACGACCAGGGTGGCGGCGGCATGGGGCCAGACGACAGTGGCCTGGGGCCGGATGACCTGGGCAGCGGTGGCCTAGAGCGGGGCAACACCAGAGGAGGACGGGCGACGGTGGCGGAGGGCGGTGGGGGGAGGGGTGGATAGGATAGGGTTTGGGAGGGATAAGGGAACTCCGATCCAGGACCGTTGCTCCGAACAATGTAGAAGGGAAATGAATTGAGTTGATTAATGAGGGGCCCTTGGGTTCTCTTTATATAGGGAGGAATCTATTGGGTAAATTACATGAAGAAGATAAAATAAATAGATAAAAGGAAAACAATACAAAAGATACGAATATCTCAACATCATCCAATCATGCATATCTCAACTAGCATATATGTACCATTTTCTTTGGGTCATCACAAGACCCTATTGATTTCTGGCAAATTCTAACCCCAAAATGTACCGTAGAGTGCCACGATCCTTGGTGACAAACTATCGGCCAAGAAATTCCTTTGTCTTATTAATCTCATGCACAACATCTCTTGTAACAAGGTATCATCAACATAGACCATAATAACAACAGTAAATCTGTTATTGCTCTGAATAAACGATGAATGGTCTGCATTTGATCTCTTGAATCCATGCTTCTCAATCAGGTCCTAGAGCTTCTGGAACCAGGCTCTTGGACTCTGTTTAAGGCCATAGATTGCCTTATGAAGTCTAAAAACATGTTGAGTCAGCGGTAAGCCTCCTCCATGGGAGGAATGGTAGCATCCGAAGGTATCTATGAACGAGCAGCTTCATACTCTGGGATCAAGTGCTGCTAGAAATACACCGACCATAGTTACATTCACGTATGCCTTTTGTTGCTCAGGGGTAGAAGCAACATGCATAAAGTTGTGGGAGCTTCTCGAACATGCCACGTAGAGACGTGTATAGAGAATGGAGAGAACGTCCATTCCGTTTGACTGTAAATATGTCATGTTGTAGTTACAGGATTTTCCTCTCATTCCTCACTTGAGAATAGGTGGCTACGAGGATATCCCACATCGTTTAGTAGTGGGCTGATGTAAAACATCATTGGTGATCTCTATCATCACTGTACCAGATAACCAAACTTTGACATAGGAATCATCTGCCTCCCATGAGGGCGTTAATGCTAGTTTTCTCAGCCAGATCCTCGGTAAGAATGTGTTTCTCACATGTAGACTCCATGAGGCTCATGAACTGCATCGGCCTTATTCTCCTGACATACTACCGGATAGAGGAAAATTAGGATTTGTAGATCAAAAAAATATGCCTACACAGACATACGAGGAATTGGTTGCATGTGTGTTTTTAGGATGCAACCAACTCCATCAACGAGAAACAAAATGCGACAAATATTGCAGGCAATGTACGGGAAGGCGGTATGCGGTTTTCAGTTGGATGGGGTCACTGCATAAAGAGTATGCAATATGCAGGAGAGTATGCGAGGAGTATGCAATTTATGCGGATTGGTATTTTTATTATTAAAAATATAAATAATATTTATAATATGCTAATATCTATAAATATTATATTCTTGATTTTATAAAATAATTGAAGTTACAAGGAACAAAACTATTGGTTAAGAAGTAATAGAGTCAAATGAGTAAAAGAATGAAGGGTTTTTGTTTAGTTATATGGCGGGTGGAGTTATTTGGGTTTGGGTTAAAAAATTTTATTAGAAAGTGGGCAAGTAGGCGGTTGCATAAGGGTATACTCGGCCGAATATGTGTGTCAACCCGCATACATAATCGTTTCATCATACTCGAAGCGACAAGACTACCGAGTGCGAGTATGTAGCTGAGTATGCAGTATACTCGACCGCTTTCCTAAACACTGCCTGTAAGAGGTCGCGGCGAATGCCGCGGACTACGGAGGGCGTAGAGACGGGCGTTAGCAGCGGGGGAGAGAGAGAGAGAGGCCCGACGGCGGCGACAATGAAAGAGGAAGAGAGAAAGGCCGACGGTGGTGGTGGCAAGAGAGAGGTCGGCAGGGGGGAGATGAAGGGGTCTAACAGGTGGCAGTTAGGGTTTTCTTTTTTAGGGTAAAAATGGTGCAGTCCCAAGCTTGGAACCCCACCTCAAATTTATAAAAATTAAATATATATTACAGAGACAGACCCACCGAGAATTACATACCACCCCACAACAACACTAATGCTTTGTAATGTCTCAACACCTTCTCACTGTAAAAAGGACGTCCACAAAACATTTTTTTCATTTCTGACACACCAAATAGCCCACAGTAGGGCAAAAGGACCCGTCGCGTCCTCCTTACGAGCTACCACAGGCCACCTTTACTGATCTTCAGAACGACGAGATGTCCGTGGAGTGAAGCCAACGCATCGTCGCCCGCTCCCAAACAGCAACCGATGCATAGCATCCAAACAAAAGATGATCAGCATCCTCATGCTCAATTCCACATATGTCGCATAACGTTTCCTCGGAACCCAGAAGCCTAGCCATGCGCCCCTTTAAGAGCAGCCGACCGCATCTCATCAACCATATGAACGCATTATCCGCATGGAACCCTGCTAGCCCAAACAATCCTGTAATCACAGGCATTCTCCTCCTGAAAAAGCTCACGCGTCCTGACAAAGGAACGATACGCCTTCCTCACCGAGAAAGCCAATTCCTTCCAAGCAAAGTGATATCTACCCCGTCTGGTCCAACCACCTCTGCCATCTCCACCAAAAGGGCACGACCTCATTACACTCTGGTCCAACAGAGCAGAAGTGAAGGTCGAACACACAGGAACCCGCCAACCAGATCTCCCATACCGTAGCACATCTGACCCTGCCATGGCGTAGAGGCGTGGGTACCTCTCACAGATAGGACCCAACCCTACCAATCATCCTCCCAAGAATCAAAAACATCGCCCATCCCCAGCGTTGGTCTCACGAGAGTAGCCAACTCCGGCAAGACACTAGATATCTCCCTCCAAAGCGATGACGACAGCCTGCACGCCTTTGTTGTCCATATCCCACCGACCCCATATATACTCCGCAACACCCTACAGACCAGATCATCAGCTTCCCCAAATCCTAAGCACCACTTCGTCAGAAGCGCTTTATTCATCAGCTCCAAATTGCAGACACCAAAGCATCCCTCCTTTATCGTTGTCACCACACCCCAGCTCACCAGGTGCATTCCCCCACCTTGTTGTCGCTCGCTCTGACCAGAAGAAACGCTTCATCATCCCTTCCAGCCTCTACCTCACCCCTACAGCATCATCTTGTCGACATGAAGAAAATCATCTTAGCGGAGACGGTGGCTTCATGAGGATCAGTTTTCCCTCTAGAGAGAGCTCTCGCCTTCCAACTCACCATCTTACCTTCTACTCCGTCAATCACTACCTTCCAATTAGCCACCCGAAGACACCCAACAACCAAGGGGAGTCCCAAGTATGTGGTCGACAGAGATCCCCCCGAACATCTCAAAATCTGGCAGAGATCATGAGCCCCCTTCTGCGTCATACCAAAAGGGATCACCCTGGACTTGTCTTTGTTCGCTCTCAGCCTTGATATCTCCCCAAAGATGTCCATAATCATGGCATTCTTCGCGTATTCCGTGTCTCCATCAATGAACAGGATCGTGTCGTCTGCATACTGCAGGATGGGGATGGAGGCGTCATCCTTCCCGTATCCCACACAAAAACCCTCCTCTGTTGCCAACCTCATTAGACAGCCAGCACATCCACCACAATCACAAACAGGAGTGGTGCCAGCGGGCACCCCTGACGAACCCCCCGCTGAGGCTGGTAGAAGGCCGCTCAGGCCTGCCATCAACAAGAACCGCATATGACGCCGTTGGGATGCACATCTTCATCCAACCAATCCACTTCTCAGGAAAACATCTCTTCTGCAACGACCGCCAAAGGAAGCGTCAATCCGCGTAGTCATAGGCCTTGGAGAAATCCACCTTCCACAAGACTCCTTTCTACTTCTCCCTTTTTCCAATCCAGCACAAACTCCAAAGCCAACACCTAAGAATCTGTCATGTGCCTACCGGGCACAAAAATTGTCTGCTCGGGAGAGATAATGCCCCCCATGACATTCCGCAAGCAGTTCACTAGGACTTTGGCCATAAGAAGGTATATCGCATTGGACAGAGCGATAGGTCTAAAGTCCTCCACACAAACGGCCCCCTTCCAGCTTGGGCAGCAGGAACAACAACACCTTGTTTAGACGTTCAAATCCCCGATTGCTCTCCTCGAACTCCCTTAGAACCGCCACCACCTCCCCCTTCACACACTCCTAGAACTCCCTGAAGAAACATACAGAAAACCATCCAGCCATGGGGTCCCATCCGCATTCAGATGCCAAAGCACTCGCCTAGCTTCATCCTCCGAGATGGCGACCACCAGATCCTCAGCCTCATGTGTGGAAATACACACCACTCACCTCCCACGCCATCCCCACCCCGTCCCTCGCAACCTACTTGAGAAAACGATGAAATACGCCATGAGTTGTTGTCCAATCTCTGCCTCATTTGTCGTTTGCACCCCATCCCCCCCACCCACCTCAATGCTTCTAAAGAAATTTTGACGCCTTCTATCACTGGTCATGGAGTGGAAAAAACGTGTATTGTTGTCCCCCTCCTTTAGCCAAGTCTGCCTCGACCTCTGCCTCCATTCGACCTCCTTTTTATCCTCCAGCTGCACCTTATTCAAACAGGCGCACCTCTCCTCAATCTCGTGGTCCAACAGGTCCCTTGTGTCCTCCACCGCATCAACGCGAGCGATGATCTCTTGGGCTACAGCTCTCACACTCTGCCTCTGCTCGTGGTTGCACCTCTTGAACTCAATAAACCGCTTCCCCGACATTCCAAGTTTTCGGGCCACAACAGTCGAGGCAGATCCTTCCAGCCGCGTGCCCCGCCAAAATTCTACAACCATCTCATGGAATCCCGCCTCCAGTAGCCACGATCACTCAAATATGAAGAAGAACCTTGGCCTAGGACCGCCGCTCTGATACCATGTTAGCTACGAGAGCTCCGGTCTAAGACCGCCGCTCTAATACCATGTTGGAAGAAAGAATAAGAATTGTATTCCAAAGAACCCTAGGGCTCTCTTATATAGAGGAGAAGCCCGTGGGTAAATTACACAAGACATAAGAAATAAATATAGATTGAGAAAATGGTACATATACATAATAATATCTCTACAATTATAAATTTGTATCATTTTAATGCTTGTCAGTGATTTCTTTAGCATGAAGAATTTATAAGTCAATGTTATATTAATACCATCTAAGTTAGATTATGGGCTTGTTAGATGCTTGCAATTTTAGGATTCCAAGTTCCAACAACCATGAATATCAAAGGATAATAACTATCATTTATTAAAAACATATAGGAATAATTAGAAACTTATTTCTTAATGATTATTTAGATTAGTTGTTCTAGAATATTCTTGGAATTTATCGGCATGCTGACGACAACTTTAAGTTATTTCATACATCTAGGAAAAATCAGAAAGTTAATTTCTTCAAAATTATGTAGCTTAGTTGTTTCCAGAACATAATTGGAATTTATCAGCATGTCCATGACATTGCCATCAACATGCCTTTTAAGACTTGGCAAAATGACATCAGCATCAACACTTAGAACGTGATCCCAGCTTTCCAATTACCTTTAGCAGATGGACATTTTCTCTTGCAAAAGCTTAGACCATCTTTGAATCTGACGATCTCAATTCCTATCAACATGTCGATGTCATGCCGTCGACATGTTTTTTTAAGACTTGGCGAAATGACATCAGCATCAACATTTACTAGGGCTCGTTTGGTTGTCAGGTTACCCTGGGTAACCTGGCATACCCCCTGCTCTATCCCTTGCATTCCCGGTTTGGAAATAGTTGTAAGGACCGCATAATTTCTTTGTTATAATATTTTTTAACTACGTTCAAATAAAAAACAATATAAAAAACATATTGTAATCAAAAAAGTTAATAGAACACATAATCAATGTCACATCACATCACATTTATCATTCCAACCCTCTCCAACCTCCAACCATCCAAATAGCTACTATTAACAAGAGGTTACTCTAACTCAACCCAACCCAATTACCAAATAGGCCCTTAGAGCCATGATCCCATTAGAACCATGATCCCAGCTTTCCAATTACCTTTAGTTGATGGACATTTTCTCTCGCATATGGTTAGACCATCTTTGGATTTAACTATCAATTCCTAAGACAGAGCACAGTTTTCAAGGATTTTCATCTCCAATTCCTTAGCAAGTTTTTCCTTGCTCTGATTAATCCAACTACCATTATCCTCTATGATGAACATGCCATCAAGATGAAGCACAACTTATTCTTGATTTTGCTGGATGTAGAAGGTGCGATCTCAATTCCATTGTATCCCATGTTTAACTTTTCTTGATTTTGCTGGATGTAGAAGGTGCAATCTCAATTCCATTGTATCCATGTTTCTTCGTAACTTCCCAAATACAATCAATCTAAGCTCGAAATAAAGTTTTAGGCTACACATGAAATTTTTCAATTTGCAACCTTGAGTTTTCATAGACAAGAGAAGCATGCACATCGTCTTTGCCAAGCCTCCATCCCATAGTACGACATATTATCAGTATCAATTGGGGAGGGATATCGATATCAGATTATATATCCTTTTACCGGGTGTCATCGATATTTGACCGAGTATTATTGCAATATATCATATGTCAGCGATATATCGTCGATATGAGGAATCTGCTAACGTGGAAATCCACTGATCTCGGCCCCCATATCGCCTCATTTCGGTCCAGTTTTCCCATTTCGATCGTTTCTTTGTCCAAGCTCTTCTTCAAAGGTCTTCCTTCCTTCATCGGGTAACATCAAGATCTACTCTGATTTCTTTGTTGAAATTGTGAAATTTGTTAGGGCTTTTGTTTTTAATTGTTAGGTAATGCATATTCTTTTTTTTGTAAGATTTGAAGTATTTAGTGAGATATTTGGATAACTAATTTGGGATTTTTTAGTTATGTTGTGAAATTAAGTTATGGAAGAATAAAGTCGGATCTCATGTTCTAGACATAGAAAATGAGGTTTTATAGTGCTTTATGTTAACTAAAAATTAGTAATAATTAAATCGGTGAATTAAATGTTAGATCTATAATATAGTGAGATATTTGGGAAACTAATTTGGGATTTTTGAGTTATGTTGTGAAATTAAGTTAAGTTATGAAAGAATAAAGTCGGATCTCATGTTCTAGACATAGAAAACAAGATTCTATGGTAATTTATATTAACTAAAAAGTAGTAATAATTAAATCCATGAATTAAATATTAGATCTATAATTAGTGAGATATTAGGAGAATTAATATAACGTTTTGGAGTTATGTTGTGAAATTAAGTTATATTATGAAAGAATAAAGTCAGATCTCATGTTCTAGACAAAGAAAATAAGATTCTATGGTAATTTATGTTAACTAAAAATTAGTATTTTAAATCTGAAAATTAAAACTAAAAATAATTAGCAAATAATTGATTATTCTCCTCATATGTCTCATGAACGTTTGTTGTGTAATTTCTTTGCAGATTTCAGGCTTCAGTAATTAACATCATGGGTTCACACTCCGGTTCGGAACCTGATGGTTCTGGTCATCGGTTGGATAGTGGAGAGATTGGTTGGAGGTATGTCACTGCTCCAGATGGCAACAAATCGAAATCACAGCGCAACTTCTGTGGGAAGAAGTTGGGACGAAGGGGGACTACGAGACTGAAGCACCATCTTGTTGGAAACAACAAGAATATTGCCAAGTGCACTTGTTGTCCAAGAGATGTGAGGGGGTTGGTGAAGGCCAACTTGGAGGGGAAGGAGGACAAGGACGTGGAGAGGTCCAGAAGGGATTAACAGTTCAAAGAATTCATGTTCGAGAAGGAGTTCAATTTTCTCTCCGATTCAGACAACAACTTGGAGGGGGCATTACTCTTCCTGGTAAGGACTAAAACGAATAAGTACATTATCTGTGTTATGACGCATTACAATTATTGATTTATCTCCTTTTGGATTTTCCGCAGTCGAATGATAGTTGTTGTACGGGATGTAAGCTCCCAACCTATGAAAAGTGGCAGTAAAAGTATTGTCCCTAACTGCATATGTTCATGTTGTGAGAGGAACTGAAGCACATTCAATTTGATCCATTTAAAGAAACGGAACAAGTTGGGAGAATAGAGGCTCCATGACCGTGTCTCTGTGCACTACAACTTGAGGCTAAAGATGAAACATGCAAGGAAGGGGCAGGACAAAGACGACTACACAGACTCTATCGATCTTGCATACATTTTCAAGATGCACGATGCGTCAATGACAATGTTGATGAAGATTTTTGCAGAGGTGGATGGATTCCAATGGTACTCCAGTGCTTGATCAATCCGGAGGCAGGTCAAATCAGAATATAAGCCGGCAAATAGGAGCAAATGTTGGTGACTACATGGCTAGATCCGGATGAATCGCAGACCCTCTTGGAGGGGTGGAGCTTGATGTGATTGTTGATGACATTCTCTCCACTGATTCGAAATCCAAATCCAAATCAAAGGATGACAGTGGAAGTGATGATGATGATGATGTTGTTGACGATCGTGGTGGATCTGATGATGGGGATACATATTCATGGGGTTCAAGATCAGCAGAGGGTGGTCATGGACTACATGATAATACAAGATTCGAGGCAGGGCGAGAATACATGGAGCGACATGGAAACACACATGGACAGTTCGCCCCAAGTCTGAGTCCAGGACCTATGTATTACGATGCATATGGATGTGGTCATCATCCTACAGACAGTTACATGGACGATTTGATATCATCTGTACGTTCGTTGAGCTGCATGGACATTGACATCCCATACCGTGGAGGAACACCAAGTCCTCTGGACGAATATGGATCATCACACGATGAGTGATCAATTAGCATCTTCCTGGAATTCTTTCATGATCCTGCACTAGGACCTCCTCCTCCTCTAGAGTATACACCTCTATCATATGGGTACAGCGGGTATGGAGAATTTAGCAGCTACGACAGTGAGAACTACCAAGGTAGCCAAGCCGAGCAAAGCCATGGTAGCTTCTTTTGTGGTGACAGTTTTGATGTCTTCCCGAGTGCATGTATGTGCTTCCTCCTTTACAGAGATCTTCTCCTATTCCGTTGTCGTTATCCCGAGGATCTCAAGCCAATATTTCGCAGCCCCGTTGTGCCTCTCGTTATATCGGATCTAGTGCTACTTATCCTCGTCTCGAGATACTCATAAGGGTCAATGACCATCAATACCTGCAGTATGTCATGGATTACAAGGCCATGTACTCGTACATGACATGGGAAAACTACTGCAGTTCATTGAGTCCACGATCCGCAATGAGAGACAACAAGGTAGGGGGCCGATTCAGATCTTCCACAGAACTCTTGGTTCTAGGTAATCTCTATTACAATATTGCATTAATTTACAATTTTACCATTTATTTTTGTCTATAGATAAATCTTTATACCAAAGAGACATTGTCTCATTAGTCATTAATCATTACGTAAATTTTTGGTGTCAAATGGCTCATCTCAATGCCATTCACAATGTGCCCAATATGATCGATATGTGTGATATAAGGACCATAGACGATCTATATGTGTCATCTAAGTGTATGTTTCTAAGTTATTTAATGTTATAAGAACTTGAATGAAATCCATTTTCAATATCTATAAGTCAGGAACTGGCATTAACAACAATGTGTTCGATAAGCCTGATATCTGCAATATATAGGGTATAAATGACTGATATGCGTGATATAAGTGTGTATTTGTAAGTTATTTATTGTTTTAATATCTTGGATGATCTTCATTTCTGAAAAACAAAAAAAATAGCTTTTTGAGCCATTTCCGACATTTCCATCGATATCGTCGATATATCGATGATATATCCTGATATATCCTTTTCCAAGCAGATCGATACGCTATCGATATTTCCTACCTTGCTCCATCCAATAACGCATTCTTCGCATCTAGTTGGCATAGGCATGTTCCATCCAAAGTAAATATGAGAGAATGATTCTAACGAAATTTACCTTTGACAATTGGAGCAAAACTTTCGAGATAATCAAATCGTATAATTTTATTTACATAATTCTTTGCAGCCAACCGGGCTTTACATTTTTCAACATGCACATTTTCTTTTTTTAATGGGGAAACACTCCTGGTTGTGTCCGTCCCAAGATACAAAAGCCATGTCTCGAAGAGAGATCTAGCTAAGTGAATTACATTCTCAACATAACACCTCCATTTTTTAAAATGGTACCATTACATGTTAATTATATAGCCCGCGAAGTAGCTATTGGCCTCCACACTTCAATAGCATGTCTGAATTGATTCATGACTCTCTCAGAAATTCAGATGC
The DNA here is from genome assembly GCA_037367405.1 of Ottelia alismoides. Lineage (NCBI taxonomy): Eukaryota > Viridiplantae > Streptophyta > Magnoliopsida > Alismatales > Hydrocharitaceae > Ottelia > Ottelia alismoides. The sequence goes on from JAZKJV010000663.1 coordinate 157,157, forward strand.
AAAGAAATGTCAATCCGAGCAATGTCAGAATCCCAAACCAATGTGCAACCACAAGATTAGAAAAGAAGGCAAAGATCTTCAGAGGTCGAACCTCATAAATGGCATCTAGTGTATTCTCCGAGGTGAAATGTTTTGTGTGCTTTCGTCAACATCCTCTCCTAGCATTGGATCCACAACAAGAACTTTATCTTCACATGTATCCTAAGAGCCCATAAGAATTTACAGTCCAGGTCCTCACACCTCCCCCCCCAAGGAGCTTACGTTACACAGTTGCAATATTCGACCAAATTGACCGAACATACGGTTGAATATTCTTATTCTGTGGGGTAACTCAATAGAAGATTGATATTCGGACAGTATTCGGTCATATTCCCGAATATTCATCCCTAATATTCGAGTACTCGATCAAATATTCGACCAACTATTGCAACAGAATGTTGATTATAAATATATATTAAAGGTTCTCATTTATCCCAACATCACCACAAATGTTAAGCTCCATATATTTAACTTGTTAATTGATACTTTTACCTTGGACTCTTATTTATTGATGACCATATATGTATAAATATATAAGAATACATATTAGACAAAATATTTGTACTTAAAATAATAAAAAATGCATAATCGATCTATTCGAAATATTCTCCCAAATACCAAATATTCTTTATTCAATGGCCTCTCTAACTGAATATCGAATACCGACTTCTGCTAAAATGGAGACGTTGTAGGTGCACAATACGCCTCATTAATCATGAAGTAACCATCTTGCTAGATACAATAGTCCCATCTCATAGATGGTCCGCCAACTAAATAAACTTTTGAAGTCGTTGCTCAGAAAAACTTGAACTAGATGTCAGTGTCCATTGGTTATCTAGTCACGCCACATATATATATATATATATATATATATATGTCGTAATCCTCGATTAGGAAGAAGCGAGAAACAACTGCTCAGAGAACCCTCCCAATTCCAGTTATCCAACCAAAATTTGAAAGACATGCCATCACTTACAATTAGGGGTGCATACGGATCAGATAAAATCTGTAATCTGATCCAATGTGATGCTATTGAATTGGATTGGTTTTATCATTATAATGGATCAGATCAGATTAGAATTTTTGAAATCCGTCGGTCTAGTGGTAGTACAGTGTGTCTACCACACAAAAGACCAGGGTTCAAATCCCACTGTTGCAGTGGTTGCGTTAGGTAGTCGACGGCCAGCGTAAAAAATAGTCGAATCTTTCAACATGGATTTTAAAAATGCACCTCAAGGCGAGGCGACCCAAGATCACCCCAGAATGGTTGTCTCCACTAGGTTATGTTAAGCAACCGCCTCAGGTGCTCGAGGCAGTCCTCGAGGTGTTTTTTTTTTAAAAAAAATTATGTAGATCATTTGTCCTATTGGTAATTTTAGATGTTTATAAAGGTCTAGTTGTTTAGGATATAATTACACAAGATGAATGCTTAAATTTGACCGCTTTCGTGTTCATGTTTACCATTAAACATGTCCAATTATGTCGATAAACTCTTACCATTATACCCTTCAACATATGAATCCACAAATATCATAGAAAACATTACTCGTAAACTTATTTTTAAGGAGTGGTCACATAATGAGCAAGACCCCCGACATGAAGGGGAATGGTACGACAGGAGGAGTACATAGAATGGTTCTTCAACATGGGTTAGATGGTTAGAATTAAGCGGGTATCAACAAACTCATTGTTTGATTGGATGGAAATTTAGTAAAAAGACATATATTATTGTATATCTTTTCTTTCGGTGTTCCTATCTCTATAATTCCATCATATGTTATAGTGATATATATCATATCTTAGTCAGAATTTCATTAGTTGTAGTTTTCATAAGCATTTATTCTTATAAACTGAGGCTTATGCCTCAACTCGATTCCAGAGAAACCGCCTCGTTCTGTTTTTAGTTTTTTCAAACTGTGATCATAAATTCTTCATATCAAGTGGCATACAAAATCTATTCCACTACCCCACATTCTCGCTACCCACTTGAAAAGGAGAGCTTTGTTCATATATTCTCGTCTGCAGACCTAATCCCCTTGGTCTACAGGAAGCATAAAATGTCCTAGTTCACTAGGTGCAACCCTTTGGAGCTACCATCCGACGCACACCAAAGAATCATTCGCATACATGACTCCAAGTGGTAGCAGAACCCTATCATTGGATGCAAGTGGACATGAAACAAACCAGAGTTTCTCTCAACAACCCCTTCAACAGAATAAGTATACTGCCCATAGAAAGGCAAGAGACCTTCCACCCTGCCAACTTCCACTCTAATCTCAACCACCAATAACTAATTTCATTGGCACGGGTTGCCACAAGAGAGCGACAACCCCAAGTAATTGAGAGGAAGTCTACCATGCATGGTTGAAATGATCAGCGAACATTCCTAAATGGTATGATTTATAGATTTCCATGCAAGAAGTTTGGTGGTGATTATAGATATTAAATGCATAGGGGTCGATGAGCCTGAATAGTTTTCTTCTCTTCTTCAAGGAATTTTTAAATATGGCCAGGTCGAATGTCATTGAGGTGTAAGAAGATGAATGTTGGCTTAGATATATTGAATAAGGCATTCACTTCTATTAACTAGAAGGATATGACATGTAGGATTGAATATTTTAGACCTATTATCCTATCTGACGCTATCAATCTAATTGTGGTCAAATTCTTCGCTACTACACTGTAAGTGGCACTGAATGATTTGTTTAGTCCTTGTTAGATGACTTTTACACTAGGCAGAATGATGGTTGAGAGCATCATAATGGCTTCAGAAATGATGGCAAATTAGGAAAGAAGCATGTATCAGGCATGCTCTGGAAGATGGACTTCTTCAAAGCATATAACATGATGGACAGAGATTTTCTCTAGAACTCTCTAGAATAACGAAAACTCAGACATGGTCGTCCCAAGCTCAGGCAAATTGAGGAGGGTTGCGTTAGGTAGCCGACAGCCAACGTAAAATAGACGGAGACAGCTTCTTAAATAGTATTTAAAATATATATTTAGGAAGTTGCCTCAAGATAGTCAAATCTTTTCAACTTGGATTTAAGCAAGCATTTAGATTTCGTTGGGACGTTCCCTACTTACGACGCGTTGCATCGCGCGAATGCAACGAAAAATTGACAAGGGTTGCTACATCATTGCTTGGATGTAGTTCAAAATTTGCAAGGGTTCTCGCATGAGGAACGCATGCAAGTAAATAAGCTAGTTCCACTGCATTGTGGCCCGGATGCAGTCCAAAATTTGCAAGGGTTCTCGCATGATGGACGCATGCGTCCAAAAGAGGTTGCAAAGGAAGTTGTAGATAGGTACTTCGAATATTGGCTCTTTGACTGGCAAATCGATGGAGATAGTAGATACTATGGAAAGAAGAAAGATTCAGATACTATATCTCCAAGAGACAAAATGGGTTGGAGAGAAAGTAAGGGAGATCGAGAAGACATGCTTTAAACTTTAGTATTCAAGTAAAGATATGGGTAGAAATAGTGTGGGAGTGGTTGTTCATAAGGATTTGAAGGATTGTGTAGTTGAGGTGCAAAGATTCGGGGATCGGATTATTTTGCTAAAATTGGTGCTTGAAGAAATTATGAATATCATCTCAGTTTATGCACCGCAAATTGATTTAGATGATAGGATTAAACAAGCTTTTTGGGAGGATCTGGATAAGATTTTGCAAGGAATCCCACAAAGAGAGATGATTTGCATGAGTGGAGATCTTAATGGACATGTGGGAAAGGATGTTTCAGGGTATGCCAGTGTTCATGGAGGCCATGGTTTCGGAGATAGAAATGAAGAGGGAAAAGTCATTCTGGATTTTGTAACGGCTTATAATTTTTTCATAGCAAATACTCTCTTCAAGAAGGAGCAGCATTTAATTACTTATAAGAGTGGCCCGACTAGAACACAGATAAATTACTTTGCATTGAGGAGAAGAGATCGGTTGTTTTGCAAAGACTGTAAAGTAATCCCAGGAGAGAGTTTGACAACCCAACATCGCTTGTTGCTGATGGATGTACAAATAAAAGGGCTGGTAAAGAAAAGGAGGGTTTCCAACATCACTAGAGCTAGATGGTGGAATCTTCAACTGAAGCAATCAAGATTTAGGGAGAAAGTTTTATAAGACTCATCTTGGGATTGTAGCGGAAGTGCAAACGAGATGTGGGAGGCGGTAGCAACTTGTGTCCGAAGAGTAGCCAAAGAGATGATGGAGAGGAGCTCTATGCCAAAAAAAGGCTTGGTAGCGGAGTAGAGGGGTGCAAGAGAAGCTCAAAATTAAAAGAGCATGCTTTAAAGTTATGTCTAAGGATAGTACAGAAGAAATTGTCACAAACTATAAAATAACTGTTGGGAAAAGAGTCTTCGATCTTATTCAGAAAACCCTAGGCTCTCTTATATATGGAGAGACCTTAAGGGTAAATTACAGAGAGATCTATAAAAGATAAAGAAATAACGACAAGATACATAAAGAGATAATAAAACTACAAACTATCTCTACACTCCCCCTTAAGGTGGAGCATAGATATCTACATGCTCAGCTTGGATGAACATCTCTGAAACGGTCCTCTGAGCAGTGACTTGGTGAATACATCTGCAGTCTGATCTCCTGAGCTCACATGTGCAGTAGATATCAATCCTCTCTGGATCAAGTCCCTAGTGTAATGGCAGTCAACTTCAATATGCTTGGTCCTTTCATGGAAAGCTAGATTGTTGGCAATGAACAATGCTGCATGATTGTCACACTGAAGCTTCATAGGTAGGGGCACAGCTACATGTAGATCTTCTAGTACTGAACGAACCCACATCATTTCCGTGCTGGCTTGAGCCATGGCCCTATATTCGGATTCGGCACTGGACCTTGCCACAACAGTTTGTTTCTTGCTTTTCCAAGAAACCAAAGAGCCTCCAACAAACACTGCAAACCCTGAGGTTGATTTTCGGTCCTTAGGACATCCTGCATAATCTGCATCTACACACGCTGAGACGGATAAGTCTGTGCCCTTTCTGAATAGCAGCCCTGAGCATGGAGAAGACTTCAGATACCTCAGTATCATGTGTATAACATCCATGTGAACCTGTCTTGGCTGCTCCATAAATTGACTCACCCTGCTAACTGCAAATGCAATGTCTGGACGAGTAATGGTAATGTAGAGGAGTTTTCCCACCATTTCTCTATATCTCCTCTTATCTACTTCATCTGTATCACCATCATACAGCTTCATGCTAGGGTCCATGGGAATACTTGATGGTTTGCACCCATCCATGCCAGTCTCAATCAGGAAGTCTGTAATATACTTCCGTTGTGTCATCACCAAGCCTTGTGCATTCCTTGCAAATTCCAACCCCAGAAAATATCTTAGGGTTCCAAGATCCTTTGTAACGAATTAACGGCCTAGGAATGCCTTCACCCTCTCTATGCCCTAAACATCGTCTCCTGTAACAAGAATATCATCCACATAGACCATAATGACAACCGTACCTGCCGATGACTTCTGGACAAACAATGAGTGATCGGCATTTGACCTCTTGAATCCCTGTTGCTCAATCAGGTTGGACAGCTTCTGGAACCATGCTCTCGGACTCTATTACAGGCCATATATCGCCTTGTGAAGTCTACAGACCATCTGCTTCTCCCCCTCAGCAGTAAACCCAGGTGGTTGCTGCATGTAGACTTCCTCCTGTAGGTCTCCGTACAGAAAGGCATTCTTGACATCTAGTTGAGATATACTCCAATCACGCACCACAGCAACAGATAAGAGAATACGAAGGGTAGAGTGTCTCGCCACTAAAGAGAATGTATCCATGTAACCCACACCATAGGTTTGTGTAAACCCACGAGCGACCAAGCGTGCCTTGTACCTATCCAACGTGCCATCTGCATGATATTTGACTGTGAAGACCTATTTACAGCTCACAGCGGATGCATCAGAAGGTGCAGGGACCAAAGACCATGTGCCACGAGACTGTAGGGCCCTCATTTCTTCTTCCATTGCTAATCTCCAGCAATCATTCTTCAAAGCTTCCTGGTATGTCCGTGGTATATCCACGGAAGACAAGGCTGTGGCAAATCTCTGAAAATCACCAGTGAGACGGTGAAAAGAAACCTGTGAAGCAAATGGATAAGAGGCACATTGCCTTCTCTGCTTCCGAATAGCAATGGGAACATCAAGATCATCATCTGCTGTACTGGATGGGCTAGTGTCTGCCTGTACTAAAGGATCCTGCACATGTACCAAACCTGACCCGTCAGTAGTAATGCCATCTGAACATACCTGAGGCGTGATGATCGGCTGCTATGTAGTCTGAGCAGGACCTGACCGGCGTGTATAGAATTTAGGTAACAGTGATATGATAGGACGTAGAATGGGTGGAGGTGGTGGTGGTGGTGTTGGCATGGAGACGGGCACAGGGGACGACTCAGGTGTACTCAATGTAGGTGGTGGAGGAACATAGATATCATCAGTGGTAGTGGATGGTACCAATCTGTCACATGCAGGAAAGAAATACATGACAGACTCAATGACATCAGCACTCACGAAGTACCTCTTAGTTGCAGGATCATAACACCGGTAGCCCTTCTGAGTCCTGGAATAACCAACAAAGACGCACTTGACTGCTCTAGGAGAGAGTTTGTCAAGTCCGGGAGATAGACGATGCACGAAAGTCACAGTACCAAAGACCCGTGGAGTCAGTGAAAATAACTCCTTGTCTGGAAAAATAAGAGAGATAGGTATCTTCTCACCAAGAACTGAGGATGGCATTCGGTTGACCAGATAACAAACAGTAAGGACAGCGTCGCCCCAGAATGAAATAGGAGCACAACTCTGAATCAACAGTGTTCGAGTAATATCCAAGAGATGGCGATGCTTTCTTTCCGCCACACCATTTTGTTGTGAGGTATATGCACAAGTGGTTTGGTGAATAATACCCTTTGATGAAAGGAATTGTGAAAGTGAGCGTGTACAAAATTCAAGGGCATTATCCGTCCGAACATATTTGACAGAGGAGGAAAAAACATTGTGCACTTCATTAATCAAATTCTTGATCACATTTCCTGCTTCAGATTTATTTTTCAAAAGAAAGACCCATGACACACGAGAGAAATCATCCACTACCACAAGATAAAACCTGTGCCCCTGATGATCGGGAACACGACTCGGACCCCATATATCTATATGTAACAACTCAAAAGGGGAGCTACTGCTCTGACTCGGACGACTTGGGAAGCTCGACCTGTGATGCTTTCCCAACTGACACGCTTCACATCGAAATGACGAACTAGGGGAGATCTGAGGCAGAAGATGGCGTATTTTCTGAAGCGGAAGGTGACCAAACCGGAGATGCCAAATGTACGGAGAGACTGGCCCAGTAGAATGAGAGGAGACGCCAGCATAGGAATCCTGAACCAGTCGATATAAACCATTCTGCTCAGAGCCACAGCCAATCACCTTGCCTGTGAGTATGTCCTGAAAAATGAGAGAAGACGGGTCAAATATAGCACGACAATTCAAATCCTTCGTAATCTGACTAATAGATAGCAAATTCATTGAGAACTCAGGAGCATGTAGGACGTTCTGTAGTTGCATAGTGGAGGATAGGAAGACCTCCCCCTGTCCAACAAGGGGCGAATGGGTACCATCTGCTATCTGCACTGAACGGCCGGGAGGAATGTCCCTGTAGGCCTGTAATCTACCTCTATCTCGGCAGAGATGATGTGTGGCTCCGGAATCTATAACCCAGTCAGATATATCATGAGGTGTTGTGAATGCAGTAGATCTACCTGAGGTACTCGCAGCGGCGGATGAACTGGCTGAGGCAGTGGCAGCAATATCTGAAGAACCACCAGACGAATCACCAGAAGAATGTGGCATAATATCTCGGAGACGGGCCACAAGTTCGTCAAATCGATTATCTGCAGTAGAGGGTAATGGAGACTGAGAGTGCTCTGCAACACGTGCCGATGCTGGAAATCCATGCTTAGAATAGCATGTGTCCTCTGAGTGTCCTGTGCGGTGACAATAGGAGCATGTCTGACTGAAGCGACCACCCCTTCCCTGGGGTCAACGGCCACGTCCACGACCACGATCAGAAGGCGGTCCACCTCTCCCACGCGAGACTGCCATCGCTGATGGGGGTGGAGTAAAAGAGCTGGAGGAAACTGGAATGCGACTGAGCCTTCTGTAAACATCCTCTACTTGAGGAATAACTGCATCAGCTAGGATCTGGGACCGGACGGCATCATACTCAGGATCAAGAGCCGCAAGTAGAACGCCCACCATGGTGGCATTCTGAAACGTCTTCTGCTGTTCAGGAGTAGTAGTGAGAGGAATGGTACTGTATAACTTCTCAAACATCCCTCTTAGGGATGTGTATAGGGAATGGAGAGGTCTGTCGCTCTGCTTCATTGTGAAAATGTCATGTTGAAGCTGCAAAATCTTTGTCTCATTTCGCACCTGCGAATATGTAGCGGCAAGAATGTCCCACATTGCCTTGGCAGTGGGCTGATGGAGGACGTCGTTAGCAATCTCCATCGTCAATGTACCAGACAACCAGACCTTCGCGTAGGCGTCGTCAGCCTCCCATGAGGCATATATCCCTGTCTTCTCTGCAGGCTCATCCTCGGTAAGAATGTGTTTCTTACCATTAGACTTCATGAGGCTCATGAACTGCATAGCCCAGAGCTCATAGTTAGACCCGTCCATCTTCACTATTGGCGCAGGACCTTTGAATGCGCCGGTGGAGGGCATATCGGCTTTCGATTCTGACATACTGTCGCTTTGAGAAGAACAAGGGTATATAGACACAATGATGAATGTTTACACTAACTGCATCGGATTTGAGTGCGTATGTAGACGTTACGCACTCAAACCCATATATCGGACGAGTAGATTACTAGGGCACGCCTTAGAGAAGGCTTACAGCCCTTGAAACGACTGGTTGGGTGCCGCCTGGGAGTCGCCTAGATGTTTGCACGACCGGCTGGGACCTACGGCGGCAAGCGGGGGCCGCAGGCGGTGGCTGGGACCGCCGGGGACCCGCAGGCGGCGGGCTGGAGACCGCTGGCGGTGGCTGGGACCGCCGGGAGCCGCTGACGGCGGGCTGGAGGCGCCGGCGAGGCGCTGGCGGCAGACTGGAGACGTCGGGGAGGCGCTGGCTTCGGGCTGGGACCGCCGGGGAGGCGCTGGCGGTGGGCTCGGCCTAGGGCTAGGCGCGCGGGAGCCCTAGAGAGATAGAGGCGGTGGCGGAGAGAGAGCCGAGGAGAGGGCGGCGGGTGGGGAGGGATGGGGCGGCGGGTGGAGAGCCCTAGGGCGGCTCTGATACCATGTTGGGAAAAGAGTCTTCGATCTTATTCAGAAAACCCTAGGCTCTCTTATATAGGGAGAGACCTTAAGGGTAAATTACAGAGAGGTCTATAAAAGATAAAGAAATAACGACAAGATACATAAAGAGATAATAAAACTACGAACTATCTCTACAATAACGAAGAAGGAAGCGAAGAAGGCTATAAGCGAAGTTATGTCAAAAGCTTATGAAGTTTTATATAAAAATCTCGACTCTAAGGATGGTCGGAAGGATATATTCAGGTTGGCCAAAGTAAGAGAAAGAAAGACCAAAGACCTTTCTCAAGTGAGATGCATTAAGGATGAGGAAGGCCATGTGCTTATTACTTAGAAGGATATAGAGACTAAATGGAAGCAATATTTCCATAAGCTTTTCATTGGGGAAGGAAATAGAGAGATCACTTTGGGTGATCTAGCTAGTAGTGAAAGTTATGAATCGTGCAAGCTATAAACGAATACAAAGAAAGGAAGTAGAAGAGGCTTTGAAGGTTATGAGATCTGGGAAAGGTGCAGGACCGGATGACATTTCTATAGAAGTTTAGAGAGTTTTACGTGAGCGTGGTTTGACTTGGCTTACAAATTTATTCAATGTTATTTGGCAAAGCAAGAAAATGCTCGAAGATTGGAGGAGAAGTATCGTGGTGTCTCTTTATAAGAACAAAGGGTACATTCAAAATTTGTTCAAATTATAAAGGTATCAAGCTGATGAGTCATACTATGAAAATTTGGAAATGTGTGATCGAAAGAAGGTTGAGGCAAGTTTCCAAAGTAAAAGAAAACCAATTCGGATTCATGTCAGGCCGCTCAACTATTGAAGCCATCCATTTGCTGAGCAGAATAATGGATAATTATAGAGCTAAAAAGAAAAACATCGATATGATTTTTATTGATTTGGAGAAGGCTTATGATTTTGTCATACGTGAGATATTGTGGAGAGTTTTGGAGAAGAGACAAGTGCAAGTCCTTTACATTAACCTCATAAAGGATATGTACGATAGGGCTTTATCTTGTGTAAGGTTCCAGTCTGGAAAGACTGACTACCCTGGAGCTCAAGCTTCGGGTTAAATTAGGGTTTTCTAATTACAGCTAATTCTAATGATTAAAAGATAAATTAGGAGTAATGGAAAATAGGGATGAAGATTTACCTGAAGAGTGATAAAAATATTCTCAATCTGGTCCGAGAACTGGAGAGATTGAACTAGTCAGAGCTGCTCCGGTGGTGAACTTGGATCCTCACCCGGTCGCTCCTCCTCGTTGCAGGGCTTATCTATGAATTGTTGTCATCAAGGAGGGGACGCATGGAAGACCTGAGGGGCTAAGATTGGATAGAAATGGATCAAATACGATAAAAGGGACAGATGTAGATTATTTATAGTATGATGAACTATGAAGTTCAAGGAGGGTTTGTGTGTGAGGGAGAAGGAGTTGGTAGGCAGAGGATGGTCGGTGAGGGTCAGGGTCGTGCGAGGGTTAGGAAGGGTGGAGCTCAAGGGGTAAGGCGAGCATGGATGATGCGTGGAAAAGGGGAGAACAATTGCTCCTCGTGATGTTTCTGACACGACGGCCGGTGATCAGTACAATTGACCTATGGTCAATAATTGAAGGTCCCTAGTTGGTCTACATGGACCAACCAAGAAAAAGAGAATTGAAAACAACTTGTGAATTCAATTATAAGTATCAAATGAATTAATTAATTTTAGATTACAAAATAAAAAATATTTATAATGTTATGTAGTATTTGATATATATTTTTATTTATTTTTTGAGGTGATTTGTTATATATTACTTTTTACATCTATAATTATAGGTAAATATACATGTGTTTTATGTCTTTTAATTTTAATTTGTATTCTACATTTTATTATTTTGTATAAGTATTTTATATGATTTTAGTTTATTCAAATGCATCTTTAGGTATTTTTTTGGCAATTTAATGAGTTTATTCACATAGTTAGTTAATTATATCCATTATTCTTATAGGTATGTTGTAGTACATTTTATCTATATGTTGAAATAATTGCTTTATTTAATTTCTTTTTAAAGGTTTTATTTAATTTTAAATATGTACGTGTATTTTAAATAATATTTACAATTGTATAAAAATATAAGAAATTGAAAAATATAAAAATAAATATATTGAATATAATATACATGTATATTGCAAAATGAGGCCCCAAAAGCTAACTTTTGCATCTTATCTTCAAATGGAATAAATCCACCTTCATTAAATAAATATTTAATTTTATATACAATTAAAGTTGAGTTTGGTCAATTTTGATATAGTATGGAGAAGATACAGGTCTGCAAAGATTCCTTTGCAGCTTTTACTTTGTGTGTCCTGGGCACACTGTGCATTATTTTCTAGTGAAATCAATTTTGTACTTTTCTTTGTATGAATATTTTATTATCTGAGGTGTAAAATAATAAAAGAAAGTAGGTCCCAAAAAGCAATATTTGGAGAAAATAAATTAGAGTTTGTGTGATTTTCTATGTATTTTGTACAGTTCTTCTGCCCTATCTCCCCCTATTTTATTCCTTATCGACCAAGTCATCATGATGAGTAGGTCTTGGGATCTAAGGTCACTCAGTGTCTTTAACACTTCATTCTTTTTCATTATTCTTTTATTTTAGAATTAAATACAATAGTTATACAATAACTTATACAATTTACATAGTGTTTATTTTGGAAAATTAATAATATATACATGCATTGAACTAGGGATTTAAGGCCAAAATGAAAGAATAAAGGTGATGAAGTGAGGATTCATCAAGTACGCATAGACTTCTCATGCCACCTTTCTTTGAAATAGATCTGGCCAGGTCATATTGGTTATGCCAACAGGAAGCGCTTCCACTACCAATGCAGTGTACGGTTCTAATTAGGTAACACATTAGCATATACATTTCTAGACACCATCACCATTTCAATTCGAGACAACATAACTTGTACAAATTGTACTAAGAGGTTTTATCGATCTTTCGACCGTGTATGATACTATTCATTAATCACTTTGAAATTTAGTAATTGTAAAACCATTTTATTTTCCCAAAAATTCTATTCATATCAAGAAAACAAGTTGTTTGCAGGGAAATTGTTGAATTACAACTATTGTAGTTTTCTATTTAGGGGTTGTCAAGAAACAATCATTTAATCAAGTTGGTGTTTGCCAATTATTTCTCTAAAAAAATGGTACAACATCTAATCAGGTTATATTCCAAATTTAATGATTAGTCTTGAATAGTAAACACAAAAAATTGGCCATCAACATAATCTAATCATCTTCAACCCCAATCCCTCTAAATATTGAATATCTATGACAATCGAACTCAGAATCGTGCCAAATAAGTTCGAGCAGTTTGATGGTTTTATTCTTAACATAATTAATGAATTTTAGCATGTTTCGTGACTGGAAACAACGATAACAATAAAGTCTTTTCCCACGTTAAGTAGGTTCGGCTACATGGATTCTTCGCCTCCATTCAAATCTATCTTGGGTCATTCTCGGGCTCAGATCCAAAAAACTAAGATCCCTTCGTATAAGTCATTCCAACACTTCTTGGGACTTCCTCACCCTCTCTTAACCAGCTCGACATCCCACAACTCGCATCTCCTAACCGATGCATCATTCGACCTCCTTTGCAAATGGCCAAACCACCTTAAGCAGTTTTCTCACATCTTATCCTCGATCAGAGCTACACCAACATTCTTTTTTATTGCATCATTCCGAATCCGATCTTTAAGTGTATGTACATACATCCACCTTTTCATTTCTGCTACTACCATTCTCTGCACATGTCTATGATTCATGATTGGAAAACAGTAGAAAAAATCAGTAACTTATAGATCCGAATTTCATACGAAAACAACACACCACGGGAACTTTTCGAATCCAAATCGATGCCCGATTGTTGCATAGATGTGAACTTTTTGGGGACATGTTCATACATTATAAACATGATTTATTATCCCAAATATTCTTTCAAATTATTGTAAAGTGGTAGTTACATTATATATGCAAAATTTGATTCGAAAGTTGCATCTATGAGAACAAACAAGTTCCCACACCACCTTACCAAGAACCTTGTTTCCTTAGGGTTTTGGATCATATCCAATTCCTTTGATTAAGGTTCTGATACCACTAGAAGGTGTGGGTATTATGCCTAACGCATCACAGAAGCAAGGAGATTGAATCATATCTGATGTAAGTCTACAAATCATACTAATCTATGGTGCCGCGTAATTTTAAAAAAACTTGATGAAACCACATGGTATGTAAACAATTCCCATTTTTTTTCATAATGTTCATATGAATACAAGGTTTATCTCTTGATGTGTGATCATGATCCCAAATCCTCTAAAGGAAAAGTGCCCTTTGCATGTCAACCTTATGTATCATTGACATGTGTCCCATGTACGAAACTTTTAGCTCGCCCCTACTAGAAATTAAATAAGTGTCCTGAGTGCTTTACCTTTTTCCAGAAACAACAACCATGTTTATTGACAACTGATTTGGACACCTATTTGATCTTTTACCATAAAATAAGCATATCCATTTTTAACTATATTATTCTCTATAAGTAATCTTTTATATGAATTTATATAATACATAGATAATTTTCTAAAACTCATTTAGTGAAAATTAATGTATTTCTCATATTTGATCCTAAAATTTGTAGTAAATCACATAATGCTCCAGCATTTCCCAAAAATTGGTGATTGAAGATCTTTATTTGCTTTAACTTTTATTCATTCAAGAAAAATGCACGTGTATGTTGCTTTAAAATAAATGTTGAGTGTTTTTAATAATTGATTTTTATTTATATCCTCACATAGTGTTCTGAATTCTTCATTAAAATATTCATCTTAGATAATTTTGCTTTGCAATAATATCAACTATGGATTTATTAAAATTAATTTGCTAGAAAATTACTTGCTTTCAATAAAAAATTTGTCATAAAATTACAAAAGTTTTAGTAGGTTCAGTTTATCATATTTTATCTTCTGCCCAAATTCAATTAATTTACATTTTGTTTTGGTTAAAATTAAATTGCATAAAACCCTAAAAACCCTTGAATGCATAATAATTGTTAAAATTTGAAAAATTGCATTTCATATAGATCTTAATATCCTCTATCTAAAAAAATACTGTTATATCCAAGATAGATTTTTTCTAGTTATTTAGGAGATTAGAGACTAATTAGTTAACCCATTTTCCATATTTTTTTATAAAACTAAATTTTAAAATATCTTGAAATTATTTCGAGAATATTTTACCAGACTTTATGACGAAAAAAATTAACCCACTTTTCATATTGTGTTTTTTGGCAATAAAATCATTTACAAAAATACCCCTTTAGGTACAGTTTCTAAGTTGCTAAACACACATCGACTTGTTCTCACATTTTGCATATCATATTTACATACATTCACATTTTTCATCTTGCATCAAAATATATCAAAAAAAACTTCCTGAAAATCGGATAACTTGGTTGTCTGACTTGAATCCTTGGGGCTTGCATGGGCTAAATAAACATTGACCACATTCATTTTTATTGTTGTATTTTTGTGTGAATTTGGACTTATTGTTGATTATCTGACTACAACAAAAAAGACATTATTAAGTAAGGATAATTTACACTAATCAAATGGTGCCATTGTCAGGGAGGCAATCATGGTAGAATTTATTTAAAAAAACTTAGTGAATAGGTTTTCTACCCCTCGAGTAGTGTGTCCCCTGAGTTTTTCTTTATTTTTATTTTCTTTGTGTTTATTTAATTTTACCATTTATTTATTTATTTTCATATATATATATATTGTCACTTTTTTTAATCAATTTGTATCTTCTTGCGCAAAGTACCTAGTGACATGAAGAGGCTTTTTGGAAAGCTGGCGCAACACAAGTGACCAAAGGTATGTGATTTTGTGGACTTAGTCTGTCGAGAAGAATTTGTTTTTGTTTGGTCATGAGAGAATGTATTTTAGGTCTTAGGATTTATTTTCAAATTATTATTTTTGTAACTAATTTGTAATATTTTCCTTACAGTGGTTCCCGTTTGGGATCTCATGGTTATACACCAGACTTGGACATTGGAGATTTCTACCCCATTTGGGTAGTCAGGGTCCCTCGCGATTGTGTGTGGTTGTGGTTGCTAGTATTAGGAGCATTGTGGCTCTTAGAGATCTGTGTAAGTCTTTCTCATGCTCGTAATATTAGGATCACTCTTCATATTCTTAATAATAAGTACTTAGGCCAGTCTTAATTTAACAAAATTAACTTGTTCATTACCACTAATAAAATATCTATTTAATTTCTTGTTCCTGACTATGCCTCTGCCCCTTGATCATCCCACTACTTTGTCGACTGTGTTCTCCACCAATCGAGCCATCTGATCAACCTAGATCCATTGTGGATCTAGGATTGAAGCTCCATCAACAACCTCTCACTGGAGATTCGCCCCCATTCTGCCCATTTGCTTTCCAGATTCAATGAGTGGCCAAGGGAGTAGCCCTCGAGCCTCGATACAGGTCTCGAGCCCCCAGGACACTTATGGAGCCAAGGAATTCCTGAGACAAGGTTCCATGTCTCTTGGAGCCATTCAAAGCTCCAGATTAACATCCAAGCCACCTCAGTCCCATAGGAGGAGCCTTGTACACGCGAAACAACATTGGTTTACATCAAGTTCAACTTTGAATTCATTTGTTTTTATTTTAATTGTAGACGAGTTGACAAGTCACATTCAGGATGAGATACCTTGGTGTATGTTATTTGTTGATGATATTGTGTTGATTGATGAGACTAGAAATGGAGTAAATGAGAAGCTTGAGGTCTGGAGAGATGCATTGGAGACTAAAGGATTTCGTATAAGTAGGGCTAAGATTGAATATATGGAGTGCATTTTTTATGGAAGCAATGATGAAGGAATCAAGAGGAAGATTGGTGATGATAACATTCAGAAAACAAATTCTTTTAGATACCTAGGATTTATTTTGCAACATGATGGGGAAATTGATGGAGATGTTACTAATAGAATAAATGCAAGCTGGCTAAGTGGAGAGGAGCCTTTGTTGCTCTGTGATAAGAAAATTCCTTTGAAAATCAAAGAAAAGTTCTACAAAGCAACTGTGAGACCTGCTATGCTCTATGGATCTGAATGTTGGTCCGTAAACCATAGACATGTGCAGAGAATGGCAATAGCAGAAATGAAAATTCTAAGGTGAATGTGTGGACACACACGTAAAGATCGGATTCAAAAAGATGCAATCAGAATGAAATTTGGTGTATCTCCAATCGAGGATAAGATGCGAGAAACCGCCTAAGATGGTTTAGCCATTTGCAAAGGAGGTCAACCGATGCACCGATTAAGAGATGTGAGTTTTGGGTGTTGAGCCAACTAAGAGAGGACGAAGAAGGCCAAAGAAGTGTTAGAATGAGACTATACGAAGAGATCTTAGTTTTTTGGATCTAAGCCCGATAATGACCCAAGATAGATCTGAAAAGAGGCAAAGAATCCATCTAGTTGACCCCACTTAATGTGGAAAAAGGCTTTGTTGTTATTGTTGTTGTTGTCTCTAAAATAACTTTGACATTCTAGGAGACTAATATCATTGCGCTACCACAATATCCCCATACGAACGAAACACACATACGTAATCAATCACCCTCTCACGAAGGATGATTTTGCCCTTGCTTGTTATTGTACATCTCCTGCATTGTGGACTAGTATTCCCCCTGGAACTGTTAATTGGATTCAACCACCTCTTTCTTAAAAAGACCTTCCTTACTAAATATTTCTTCTCTTCTCATGGTTTTGCCTCCTTAGAAGCTACCACCACCTCTAAGAACTCATTAGCTTCTTTGCCACTGCCGACTACGGACTTCCCCAAGTCAAAAGGCCCAGATATCGAAACTCATTGTCGGTGTAGTCGTCGTCTCCACACTTCTCTTCAAAATCAAATAGGTCTCATGCAAGTCGTAGATGAGGCTTTGAGACCCGATGCTGGGTTGAGAAGCATGCACCGTCTCATCCAAAAAAGGAAGCACAACATCCTCGCTCTACCCAACAACTTTGATGCAAGCTGATGGTTTTCCTTGGATGCAAATGGCAAGATATTTCCAATGTAGGAAAGATTTCATGTTAGAATGAAGGGTTTAACAACTCATAAATAGGTCATCGCTCGTTTAAACCCAACATTTGGTTGGCCAGTCATGACCCAAGTAGAGGACCCAAAGAGAAGCACATGCTCCATTAACTCGGTATAGCGTTATGTACCTCGAAAATCGCTTGATTAAAGCCATTCTTAGAAGTTGAAATGGTTGGGAAGAAATAATCAGGTGTCAAGATTCTGCGATTAAATATAACATATAACTCTTCATTCCCTGACACCTCAACTTCCACTATTATAGATTATGCACACCCTATAAAACCCAATGCTTCTTTTCCCAATGGCTATGGCACAGATCCTGCCTCTATAATCATCACTGGCTTGTTGTTTGATGGTTTTACAGTCACCTTCATCAATGCAACTTAGGTCGTGTCTTATAGCACTTCCACCATCGATTGCCAAAGGCGAAAACTGCCCTCCATGCCTTAATATCAAGCAGCAATGCTGAGACGCAAAGGGCCCCTCAACCTCCATCACAACGTTAAGCAAGGAACCCTTGGTGAAGTCATCCTCCAGCATCATCTTGAGTCACCCATCGGAATCGATGCTTGCCGTAGAAACTAAAGATCCCAACAACAAAGGGGAACCTCCTTGTCCTAAAAAGTAGAGTTTTTATGCATCAGGACAACTCCATTTCTCAATAAAGGCCTTCTCCATCGCATCCTTGAATTTCAACCCCTTCATAGTTTCGTAGAAGGGATTCAAAAAAGCTGCATATGCATACATAGCTACATATTATCATCAGCAAACGAAGCTCCAAGAACCTCTCTAAAGTTGAAGAAGCCACATCCATATGCTTATACCGAAAAGTAAATACTTATCTAGATGTTGTCAATAGGGTTCATATATGCGACCACGATTTAAGTGCCGACAATAAAAAAGGCACTTCTGCACATAGTTTACCAGACGATGACTCATCTTGATGCATCGAAAGCACATAAATTGATCCGTGACTCAAGTCAGTATCTAGTCACTTATTCCAACACTATATTTACAAATGCAACCATATGAATTGCATATGCGATAACATACACCTATGAGGTAGATGAGTCATATCAGGTTATGATGATGTTGACTAAGATGATCATCTAAGGGTAAAAAGTCAACTACATGTTTTGTTGTTTTCATTGGTGGTTCTAGAGCCGGAACTAGTATATGTCATGGAGGGGCCATAGCCCCTCTTTGATTATTATGTCACTTGTGCAATGTATTAAGTTTGTAATATGACCCCTCCTTAATTATATAATAAATAGTGTTGTTAGAGAAAAGTTGTAAAGTCATTTAATGATCAAGTGGTAGAATAACATGGTTATTTTTTTTGGGACCAGGGTTCGAATCTTACCTCCATCAATTATAATTCCTTTTATATAGTTTATCCAATAATTTCTGAAGTTTCGAAATTATTAGTATGATTTGATATAAATTTTATTCGAGTTCATTTATCTCTTCAATTGTTTCTTACACTCCTCGTAAATAAAAAAATATTGCTTCCTTTTAACCATGAACTTTTGTTTCAAAATTTCACTTGATAATTTAGCCCTTTTGGGACGGATTTAAAGACGCTTAAAGTATTAGATTTATTAAACTTTAAAAATCATCATCGAGAATAATAATCTATTTGAAACTCTAACCTTAATAATAGATTTAAATAGTATGTTTATCAAAATTGAAAGAGGTTCAATTTAAAAATATTAACTTCGTTTAAAAATATTATTTGAAAATACAATGTTTTTCCCATTTTTGAGCATACATAATAGTTGTATACTTGGCCCCTCCTTGATAAAATTTGTCATTCCATCCTTGGGTGGTTTTCTACTCACAAGGAAAAACAAAAGGCAAACGATGGATGTGACATATAGTGTAGAATCAGAGTATAGATCCATGACTCAAGTCAGTATCGAGATGATGTGGGTCACAACGGTCTTGACTGAAATAACTATGGAGGTACCTCCCTCTATGCAGCTCGTGTGTGACTTCTATGCATCCTCGTTCATTGCCAACAATCCAACAATCCATGAATTGACAAAGCACATTGAGGTTAATTGTCATTACATCAGAGACATGATCCAAAAAGCCTTCATATCTACTTCTCATGTCAGTTTAGTAGAACATGCGACTTACATCCTCACTAAAGCACTCCTCAGAAGACCATTCCAGAAGTGTACATCAAAGTTGAGCTTGATAATGCTCCAGATTGATGGTAAGTGTTATAGTATTAAAATAATAGTATATTACAACTTCTTCTTTTCTACATAAGCCCAAAAGGGCATCTCTGTAGTCGAAAATGGCAATTTCATTTTGTCTCCAGTGTTTCCCCTCTGTATAAAGATGACCCTACAGCCCTGTAATAAACAAGTTGCTTATTCATATTTTCGCAAGTTCGACTTCCTCTATTGAATCTTCAAAAACAGTTGCACCACATGTTGTGATCGCCCATCTCAACGTAGGGTGACAAGACCACCAACAAGCTGTCGTCTGATGGTATCTCTAGGACCTTCATGAGAAAGAGGAATTTGCCCAATCTTGAAGGTTCGAAACTCTCGATACGATAGGATCAGGGACGGAGACTTTCATAAGTACATGAGGATTGGTCCATTTAACTTGTTGTCATAAATGATTGATTTTACCTTTGTAACATATGCAAGACCTACATTGCAAGAGCCTACTTCACCGAACGAAAATCCTATCATCGTAAAGGTACACCCATAAGATTGAGAAGCCTACGTTGAGGAGACATCAGAGAAAGCATCATGGGCATCATGGAAGAACGACCATCGACATCATATCTCACCTCCCACGTGAGGCAATTGTCCTTTTCCAAGTAACTTTGTGGACTCGGTCGTCGTAAGACCATGAGTGCAGATCAATAGACCCTGTACACCACATCCCTGTAATAATGACCAAAGCAACATACTAATTCCCATCTTCATAACTTGAAAACACTTTGATATGCATGAATGGCTCCCCACCAATATTGAGTTCAGCATGGAAAATGTGAATCCATCCATTACAGCGTATAGCATCTCTGCAAGATTCCTTTTACAGCACATTTCCACTGGCAATGATCAGTCTTTCCACAATGAACGTAAGGAATAGAGTTTTTACAAGATCGAGCCACCATATGACCACGCCCCCCACATCTCAAGTATCGACTCTCCCTAAAGAGATGTCACGCTTAGATTTCACCCATGGAAACATGGGTATCACCACTTGCGCTTGAACAACTCCCATTAGATCTCTTCCTACCAAGCACCTCCTTCCATTCTTCTCCTTCCAGGGAATATTTTCCCAACAATCATCGCTATCTGCACCCACATTCACCTCTAACCACTTTGCCACCTCTGATTACTCTCCTCGTGTTGCTTCCTTTGCCACATGCTCACAGACCTTCTGAAACTGCCTCTGCCACCACCTGCTACCACCCCAGAGATAGCCCTACCACCTCCTATAGTCCCTCCACTACCAACCCTATTGCCTCCCTTGCAAAAGGCCCATGCCATCACCATCCCTCTCCCCTCAATAGATAGAATTACACTATCATATTTTATTTAAGACAAGCTTGCTCTTATGTTTATCCACGGTTTCCTAAGAACTGCATTTGATTATGGTACCATTCAATAGATTTAATTATACTTCTCATGTTTTCATTAAGACCAGTTTGCCAAACATGTTTATCATAGCTCTTTCCAAGACTGCATTTGATCATTGTGCTTTCCAGCTAAGCAATATCAATATACATGCTACATCTTGAGGCGTCTTTAAATTGATTGTTGTTGTTAGTATTTGTAGAGATATTTCTATGTTCTTATGTACCTTTTCTGTTATTTTATTTCTTTATGTTCATCTTATGTAATTTACCCATAGGTCTGTCCTCTATATGATAGAGCCTAGGGTTACCAGGAGGAAACATATCATTGATTTTTTTCCAACAAGGTATCCGAGCTGCAAACCTAGACCGAAGCTCCATACCCTAACCCTAGAACCCCCACCCGGGCCTCCCCTCCGTCGCCTCTCCAGCATCGTCGGCCCTCCCCGCCAATGTCGCCGCCCCTCCCCGTCGCCGCTTCTCTAGCGTCACCGGCCCTCCCCTCCGCCGCCTCTCCAGTCGGCCCTGCCCTCCGCCGCTGTCGAGACTAGTCCTCCCCACCTCTGTCGAGGTCACCTCTGTCGTCGGCTCCTCTTTGGTTGATGGAGATGGAGCATAAGTCTACTTATGCATTCAAATCCACGTATGCATGTGTAGACGTTCATTCATTGGTCTACAAAATTCCAGTTTTCTGCATCCGACAATATGTCTAAAAACAAAGTCGATGTACCCACCACAGGCGCTTTCCAGCGCCAAAATGGACGGGACAAACTATGAACTCTGGGTTATGCAGTCCATGAGCCTTATGAAGTCTAATGGTAAGAAACACATTCTTACCGAGGAGGAGCCGGTAGAGAAAAACCGGGGTTAATGCCTCGTAGGAGGCGGATGATGCATATGCCAATGTTTGGCTCTCTGGCACATTGACGATAGAGATCGCCAATAATGTGTTACATCAGCTTACTGCTAAGCGATGTGGGACACCCTTGCAGCAACATATTCTCAAGCGAGAAACGAGACGAAGATCCATCAACTCCAGCATGATATATTTACTATCAAGCAGAATGGGCGTCCCTCTTCATTCATTGTATACATCCTTGTATGGGATGTTTGAGAAGCTCCACAGCTTCATGCCTCTAACGGCGACTCAGAGCAGCAGAAGACATATAGGAATGCTACCATGGTTGGTGTATTCCTAGCAGCCCTTGATCCTGAATATGATGTTTCTCGCTCCCAGAGTCTAGAAGAGCCACTATTTCTCCCATAGAGGAAGCTTTCCGCAGACTCAGTGGGATTATTGTTCCGTCCATACCACTAGCCAGACTTCTTCGGCGATGGCAGCCTCCCGAGGAAGAAGAGACTCTTGTTCTTTTCGTGGGCGTGGACCTCGTGGTAGAGGAGGTCACATTCGTCAACCCTGCACGTACTGTTACCGTCCAGGACATACCGAGGATACATATTATTCCAAGCATGGTTTTCCGGCATCAGCCCATGTTGCGGAGCAGGTTGAGTCTCTAATTGCTCCCACTTCAGATCAGACGTTTGATGACCTTGTAGCTAGATTGTGGGATATCATGGCCTCATGCTTCTTCCACCATCTCCAGGAGGCCATTCAGATGTAGCAGCCTTCGCATCTCTAGTACGTCTGCTATGGCTAGTACGTCAGGTAGTACTCTTGCATTTACATCCTGTCACGGATATGAGATTACTGAGTGGATTATGGATTCTGGAGCAACGCATCATCTATGTGGGGACATAGATCAGCTTATAGCTTATAGATAGGTTTCACCAGGGAAGAACTGTTATGATAATCGATGGGACTCATTCCCCGATCACCGGACCGATCACTGGACAGGGGGGGATTTGTTTGACGCCTTCAACGCGTCTGCAGAATGTGTTACATGCTCTTGATTTCTCTATGAATTTATTATCTATTAGTTAGATCACGAAGGATTTGCATTGTAGAGCTACTTTGACCCATCGTCTCTTGTTTTTCAGGACATTCTTACTAGAAGAGTGATTAGGTGTGGCCATGAGCAGGGTGGTCTTTATCGCTTAGTCCGAACTCCCTATGCTCGCGTATCTTCTCATGCAATAGGACCAATTTCTCCATACACTTGGCACCTATGCTTTGGGCACCTCCCTCTTCAGAAGCTCTCGGGATCTGATTGAAAGGCATGGGTTCAAGAGGTTAAATGCAATGTATTGTTGTCATCATAGTTTATGTTGATGATATACTTGTTACAGGAGATGTTGTGTAGGGGATCAAGATGGTAAAAGAATTTCGGGGTTCTCAGTTTGTTACCAAGGATCTTGGCATACCTAAGGTATTTCTTAGGGCCCATTTGGTTGGGAGGGTTACCCCCAATTTGGGCGGGGTTCTCCCCCAAACCCCCACATTCCTAACCCCACTAGTGGGGCCCCACTCAA
>JAZKJV010000664.1:692500-775211 GCA_037367405.1 Ottelia alismoides
AAGGCGGAGACACATTCGTTGTTCAACCCATGAAAGACCTCAACCGATCAACAATCAACCCAAAATAATAAATCAAGCAATGAATAAAAAAGCAAGTTAAAATTTATTATTCCCTACAACAAGATGTATAGCAAACAAGTGCATAGAGGTCGAACAATAGAGAGAAACATGGGTAGCCTATGGTTATATTTAAACAAAGTATATTATGCGTAACCATGTCATTTATTATATATCAATGCATGTATATATATATATATGTTGGTTTTTTACTTTTAATATATTTTTATTATTTTTTTTCTATAATTTTTATTTTTTTTTGGTTTTATATTTTTGTATTTCTTATTATTTATTTTTTTATTTTTTCCTTTTTCTTTTAAATATATAGATATATAATATAGCTATATACAGAGTATATATACATTATAAAATAAAATTAATTTTAGATATTACTAAATATAAAAAACATAAAATAAAAACTGTTTCCGAATTTTACATACTTTTATAATGTTTTTATGTTTTTTCTAGAATTTGTGTTAACTTTTATGTTTTTTAAAGTCAAAAATATCCCAATTCATGTATTAATAAATAAGACAAAATTGATTTGAATATTAAAATAGTAAATAAGGTCCAAAATTACACAAATAAATTTTAATATATAGATAATAATATAAAGAAAATTATAAAATAAAAAAGAAGTTTTTAGATTTTTTAATGTTTTTTTAGATTTTTATAAAGTTTCTTGGGGTTTTACAATTTTTAGGAGTTTTCTTTTTCCATTTTAAGAGATTTTTGGTCTGGAGTTAAAATATGATAAAATCAACAAAAATGTATTTTTTTTGGAAGTTTTCAACACGTTTTTATATTTTTTGGTATTTTATATTGCAAACATAATAAAAATGGGATCCTTTTGATTTTTAATAAATGGTTAAAATACCCAAAAATGCAAAATCAATACATGGCGAGAAAGTACCTGCTACAAGCCATCTAACCCTATTTTGCATGATTTTAGGAGGTAGGATGCTATTTTTAATAAATTAAATCCAAGCACCAAAATACATAAACTAGCAGGGGCATATTTGCAATGAAAATAAAGATTAGGTGTCCATCTGCAATTGTACCAAAATGAAACAAGTATATTAAATTTTATTGGTCTAAAAATAAATACAAAAAAGCGTAGAGGTTTACATGCAATTTACACAGATCAAGTGGGACAACATGTGAGCTAAGCTTGACTGGAGCCAAAAGCAATTATAAAAAGTATAGGGGCCAATTTGTAAAATGTCCATTTTATTTTAAATGGCATAATTTATTTACAACATTAAATAATAAATACAAAAAGAGGTAGGCATGATCTGCAATTTACCCCATATACATGTGGGAATGAACGACGACGATCATGCCAATTATTCATGTCTCGGCTCCGGGCTTCGCGATGACTCTTCAGCGATGGATGTTTGGGATAAAATCCCAAGTCGGATCTGATAGTTGGTCGTAATGCGCATCATATGCCTTTAACATGATCTTGAAGCACACCCATAATCAAACGGTCACTGATGTTGAGGAAGAACATGGAAGAACAGATAGCTTCCCTGCCTTTGATCGTTGATTCCTCCTTCTCTCGGCGGTCTCATGCGATGGACTTGGAAACTACACCTCTGGGGAAGTCGTCTGGAGCTGATGAAGCCCACAAAATGCTTCGAAACCTCAAGGAGAGGTCCATCGAGCTCAAGTTCAGCAAGGGGCTCTTCATACCACCATCCGAGTCGATCCACCCTTGCGCTCAGAACTTAAACAGAGAAAATGTATGGCTCAGGAGGATGCTCCTCGACAAAAAATGAAGCTCGAATGCGTCACGATGGAGGTGGGCAGCGATGCTCAGACGATGGGCGGTGGAGGAGCATCGAATCGCTGACCAAAGATCGATTAGAGGGAACTGGATAAGCGGTTCTAATGGAGAAGGCGATGGAAAATGAAATGGGGCGAACATGGATGGTCAAAACACAGTGTAGGATGGAAAAACACATTTAGAGCTCGAGATCTCCAATGAGGGAACCAAGCTAAATTAAACTAAAACACGGATTAAAAGGCAAAGGAGATTATAGAAAATGAACGTAGAAGATGAAATCTACCTACAAAAGCTAAATGGCGCAGCTCGTACTTAGCGGCGAGGGCAGGGAGCAGAGGTGGTCAGCGACAGACGCCTGGGAGCACCTCCTCCTCCTCCTCCAACCACCATGGAAGCTCAGAGGACTCCCCCTGTCATGGGGATACTCTCTAGGCCGACATCTAGGGGCTCAAGGGTTCGGAAGATGACAAAAATTAAGGACGAAAATCGAGGTGTTTATATATAAACATGTTTATGCACCCATATTGACCGGTTATTTGGAAGAATTTTGGCGCTATGTACGAGCAATGTAGGCTTGGCGTGAATCGCGAGAGATCATAGATGAAATCTTATGAAGAGATCGGACGTGATTGTGCGATGATTCGAGCAGTTTAATGGGAGGAAAACAAGGAAAAGACGGTTCTGATGCGGATCAGAGGCGTAGGGAGAGTTGACCGGGGGGATCAACCATCGGCCCGATCTGATTGGCCCAAGAGGTCGCTACGGGACAAAATAGCCAGAATTATTCAAAATAATTATTTAAAACTAGTAATTAATTTTATTAATTTTTTATTATAAAATAAAAATGTTTATTATTTTATTTAGTATTTTATTATGATTTTTATTTATTTTTTGGTGTTATTTTTTATAAGGGAATATTTGTAGATATATTTATTATATTTTGCCTATTTTAATTTGTATATTTTATTTTATTATTTAATTATCATATTTTATATATTTCTAACTTAGTTTTAGGTATATAAATTTATTTTTAAATTGGGATTTCACCCCTTCTTCAATCTAAAAAATTACAAATAGATTTTATTATATTATTATGATGTTATTTGTATCTTTAAATAAATAGATATATATTATATATGTATAAATAAAGGTATTCATATATGCATTATATGCATTATTTTATTTTTGATGTATTTTCTTGGGTTTTATTTATTTTTTTGTTTTTAATATGATATAAATGATATTTACAAGAGTATAAAAATATAAAAGAATAAATAATAAAAGAATAAGATCCACTTTTATTTATTTACAAGTCATAACATGGGTATTTTTACCTATATTTTTATAGCATTATTTTGTTTTAATATTTTATTTGTGGTTTTAGTTTGGTTTCAATATGTGCATAAGTTACAAATAATAAGTATAAAATTATAAAATGTAAAATTATGAAAATAATAAATAATGAATAAATTGAATATTTTATTCAGGTACACTATACAATGAGGGTCCAAAACCTAACTTTCACACCTTAACTCCAAAAAATATGAAACCACTTCATTAAATAGTTTATTAAAAGTTATATACAATTAGAGGTGATTCTAATATATTGAGTTTTTATTTGGAAGATATGGGTCTATGAAATTTAGATTTAGGCTTTTTATTTTATGTATAAAATGAGCATTATATATTATTTTAGTACGAACTCAATTTTTATTTTTATTTACATTATTATATACAACTTTCATGTATAAAGTTTATTTATTTGATGTATAAATAATAAAGAATAAAATGGGTGTAAAAAATTAATTATTAATGAATGAATAAATCGAATTTTATTGGCCTTTATCTCCGCCTACTTTATTCCTTGTTGAGCAACTCAATTCTTGACTGGGTCTCACAGTTTAGGGTCATTAAATACCTTTGTTATTTTATTCTTTTTCTTTTCTTCTCTTTGTTCTATAATTTTGTCATTAAAAACGGTATTATTTACACAATAAATGCACTAAGTAATGAATGTTATTTTGTACATATTAATACTATTTACATGCATTAGCTATGGCTTTTAAGGCCAAAACGATAGAACAAAGGTGATGAAATGGAGATTTACCCCCCCCCCCATACTTGCCTTTGCTAGTCCCTAGCAAACTCATATGCAATAAGTACAAAAAAGAATAAAGAAGAAAAGAAAAAGAAATAATAAATAGAATTTATTTTAATCATCAAACTTGTATTCACAAAATCAAATTTTGGAGCTCAAGTTTGACCTTGGTGTGAGAATATGTGTGGAACCTGGTTGGGAACCAAATTTAAAACACAATAGCCTTCAAGAGTCACAGAACTCGATTTAAACCACCTCAATGGCCATATCAGAACTAGCCTACATCATATACAAACCTTTATGACTATGAAGTTGACTTGTACAGTATAAGTGATAGTGGCTCTCCCCATCTGAAATGACACTACGACTGACTTCTCCAGAATGACAACCAATGATTCCCCAATCCAGTAACTCTTTCCTCGAGGAGCGGGGTATTCCTTTCTAAGTTTAAGTGCATCTGACTCAAGAGGAGGTGAAGAGAAGAATGGATGGTAGCCAGTGTAGCTACATATCTTGGGATGCATGACCAGTGTAGTCAAGTCATCCAGTTGCAAGCTCACGTGATATAACTTTGATGCTCAAGCTTGCTTATTGACTATACAACATATGTACACTCCGGTAGGCATTTTATTTTCAATCAGTCATGTCCACTTTTTTGGAGGTTTTTTTTGAAATACTATATACAACAGGATTTACATAAGGATTTGTTCCTCTTGAGCCAGAAGACTATCCCTCTTTTGAAGCATTATTGCAACCCACACTCTCCTATCGTTAGACCTCATGGCTACTGGATGGGTTGGGGTGCACTTACTTCCCTAGACGAGGATGAATGTTTCCACTCGTGTGCATCTCAAAATGGAAAATCCAATCCCCTCACCACTCCACCTAAGTTGATCCAAGTGAAAGGTTTAAGTGTCCAAGTTAGGTTACAGCCGACAAGAGTCATGCATGCATCTTGAAAAGGTCCAGTAAGTCAGTTGAGGTACCTTGAACCCAGCCCTAAGTATCAAAGAATTAAGTCCCAATGGACCTGACGTACCTTAAAACTAGTTCCCATAAGGTTCCAGTGAAGTTAGGTGCAGTAAAGTCCAACTAGGCTCCAATCTTTGAATGTACTCGGACTAGTTCAATCATCAAGCTCAGTCTGAAAGAATGTGAATGCAATGAAAATGCTGTGCAGAAAAATGATGCAATTTTCAAAAAGAATTTTCAAGTTAAAAGATTTTTGGCACAAAAAAATAAATTTGTACAACTATTTACACGGGCGTGCCTCGTTTTATGTATTTACAAGAAGTTAGAGTTGAAAAAACTAACAAGTTAACTGTTATTTATTCTTATAGGATAATATGTACAATTGGAAAAGAATTTTTATTTTATTACTATTATTATTATTACTAGATTATGCATACATTTCTTGAACTTATTTGAAAACATTTTGAAAACTATAGTACAAAATATTTTTTGCAAATATTTATACATATTTGAAAACCATTTGGCAAAGATTTTTCCAATAATATATATAGATTTTTCACATATTTTTGTAACCATTTTCCAAACCATTTGCAAATTGATTTTCAAAGCATTTTATTTCACACAAAAAAAAGAATTTTACAAATCAAAAACATTTTTACAAAGGTTGGAAACATTTTACAAAAAGGTTTTCCAAACGGGGCAAACCATTTTTCAAATAATTTTGCAAAAATATTTTTAACATGATTTATTAGTCTGTATATCCACAAAAGAATTTGAGGAACATAATGCACCATGTTATTAAATGAATTGTATAGTATTTTAGCCATATTTATTATAAATAATATGAAAGTACGAGTTATAGCTAAATTATATACAGAGTATATAGGACCCCCCTATACTTAGCTTGAGCTATATCCTCAATCAGGTGTGCGAGATCAAAAATCCTTAATAAATAACCACACCTAGTAATCATGCCAAAAATCAGAATCCTAAATAGTATATGCACACATATCGAAGTCAGATCCACCCAAAGTAGCACATCAATCTCAACATCCTCAAAATATGCTCAGCTTATTTACATGATTAATCTGAAACCTTGATGCGGGCCCTATCAACAAACGGAGCAATCCAAAGTGAAAGAAGGGAAGATACGGAGGGAATGAGGAGGGTGAGCAAAATAAAAGCAGACAGAAACAAAATTATGGTTCAAGGAGAGGGTCTCCTTAAACCGGACAAGTGATGGGTGATATGGGCAAAGAGGGCAGCCGCAGAATTCGGCAAAGACGATGAAGATCAAGACCCAATATCATGACACACATGCAAATGAGGAACTATATTAATAAGGGAGGGAGATGGGCTCGATGATCAAAAATGACTAACACTCTTGGGACTGAAAACTCGAAGAGGGATGAAAACGTAGATGGTCTCAAAATCATGATCAATGTACGAATCAAACCCCCACTTCACCTACTCAACACAATGAAGACCGTGATGGTGGTCTTCTATCTTTTTCATTTTAGAGTTAGGTGATTTCGACAAAGTTGTACAAACTGAAGCTAGGCCTGGGATTTGGGTGCTAATCCTTAGAGTGTACGTAGGAATAAAATGCTCAAACAATGAGAGGGTTGCTCTCCCCAAAGCAATGAATCCATTACGTTTTATTTTTAAGGTCCAATAGAGTTAGCAGTCCCAATTTATTTAGGTTATCACTTTTTTATTATTTTTCAATGCATGTGCCTAATGATGTTTTCAATTCCAATTAGCATCCTAAGTGAGAAAAATCAAAGGGAGAAAGTCGGAAAAGCCATGTAAGTCAGAAATTGATGATGCATGCAAAGTCAGAAGACTGACAGTGCTTCACAGTTCTCTCCATGCGGGATACATAACAGAATTGAAAACTACACTACATGCAATGTCATCCGATGAAATTGCCCTAAAATAGTAACTGCTACTATCGTGAAGCACCACATGTTAATTATGTGGATACAAACCCTAAAGTCTGATCTTGGAGACATCTCAATGTCTGCCACAAAGGATCATGTTATCGTTGCATAATGTCTCTCACGATGCGCAAGTTTGATATCAAACAACTTTACATTTATCATTTGACTAAGTCCAAAAGTGAGTCTATCGAGTAAATACATTAGGGCTTTGGACCTTAATCTATCGAGTAAGAAAATTCTAAGGTGGGGCTCATTCACATAAAGATAAACAAAACCAAATCGAAAAACAAATAAAAATAAAGTGATAAAAACACGGAAAATCGACGAGGCCCCCAAGGGAATAATCCCTCGGGTAGTGGACCTCGTGAAGTAATTGTGTTTGGAGAGTCTAAATTATTACAAATAAATGTCACTCTCTTACATGAATATACAAAATAATGATGAAGAAAACAAATAAAATAGAGAAGAGACTATCTTCAAAAATTTCTCCCATCTGCCATTCCTGCTCTCTCTACCAGCTAAGTCTGAAAGGTGGCTCCGCATTGCTTGGGTGCATCGGTCCTCCTAGGAAGTCCTCCCTCGCATGGAGGCCCCTCGCAAAAAAGTCAAACAAGAAGGAGTGTCAAACTGTTCACAATAAATATCAAATAACAATGAAAAATAAATAAATGACAAGAACAAATAAATGCTACAAAATAAACAAACAAGAGAGGAACAAAAAATAAGCACAATCTATGTGGCATAGCCATTTCATAACTATGTAGTTTCGAGGGTCGTACGACAACGGCAATGGCACTATTTTATGATCAAGGAATTTGTGATGGTCAAAATGTGTCTCACACAAGGCAGAGACACGGTCGCTATGGCGACCCACGAAAGACCTCAATCGATAAGCAATTAACCCACAAATATAAATCAAGCAATGAAAATCAAAAAGTGAGTTAAAATTTATTATTCCCAACAACAAGATATATAGCGAGCAATTGTGTAGAGATCGAACCACGGAGAGCAATATGGGTAGCCTATGGTTGTTTTTTAAAAAAGTATATATGTGTAACCATGTCATTTATTATGTATCTATGAAAGTATATATATTTTGTGGATTTTTTTATTTTGATGTCTTTTTTGTTATTTTTGTTTTACAATTAAATTTAATTTTTGGTTTTATATTTTTGTATTTCTTTTTTTTACTTTTTATATTTCTTTTACTTTTAAGTATATATATATAATATAGCTATATGTAAAGTATATATATAATATAGAATAATATACTTATCAATATTAGTAAATATAAATAAAATACAGAATAAATTTTTTTTTGATTTTACATACTTTTCTAATGTTTTGTCATTTTTCGAGAATTTTTGCTGATTTTTATGTATTTTAGAGTCAAAAATATCCCAATTTAGGGATTTAATAGATAGGTTGAAATCAATTTGAATATTAAAAAATGTAAATAAGGTCCAAAATTACTCAAATAAATATTAATATATATAATAATATAAAGAAAAATATAAAATAGAAAAACATATTTTTAGATTTTTAATATTTTTTAGATTTTTATAAACTTTTTTGTGGTTTTTAAGAGTTTTCTTTTCCATTTTTAATGGTTTTTGTTTGGAGTTAAAATAAGATAAAATAGAGTATATTTTTTGGAATTTTTCAACATGTTTTCATAATTTTTGGTATTTTATACTGCAGACAGAACAAAAATGGGCTACTTTTGATTTTTAATAAATGGCTAAAATACTCCAAAAATGCAAAATAAATACATGGCATGAAAGTACATGATACCAAACATCTAACCCTATTTTTGCACGGTTTTAAAAGCTAGGATGCTATTTTTAATTAATGAAATCCAAGCACCAAAAATATATAAACTGGTAGGAGCATATTTGCAATTAAAATAAAGATCAAAGGTTCATCTACAAATATACTAAAATTATACAACATATGTTAAATTTTGTTGGACTAAAAATAAATATAAAAAGTCGTAGGAGTTTACATGCAATTTTCACAGCTCACGCAGGACGACACGTGAGCTCTAGAGTGAACCCAAAAGCAATTATAAAAAGCACATGAGCCTGTTTGCAAAATGTCCATTTTATCTTAAATGGCATAAATTATTTACAACATTTAAAAATAATAAATACAAAAAGAGGCAAGAATGATCTGTAATTTACCCCATGTACACGTGGGAATGAACGGCGATGATCATGCCACTTATCCACGTCCTGGCTCTAGGCTTCACGATGATGCTTCGACGATGGACGTTTGGGATTAAATCCCAAGTCGGATCTGATGGCTGGCGACGATGCTCATCGGACGATTGTGACACGATCTGGAAGCACACCCTTAATCGAACGATCACCACTTTTGACGAAGAATAGGGAAGGACAGATAGCTTCCCTACCTTCGATCGTTGATTCCTCCTTCTCTCGGTAGTCTCCTGTGATGGTCTTGGACTCTACACCTCCAAGGAAGTCGTCCGAAGCCGATGATGCCCACAAAATGCTCTGAAACCTCAAGGAGAGGTCTAGCGAGCTCAAGTTCAGCAAGGGGCTCTTCGAACCACCATGCAAGTCGATCCAGGCCCAGAAAGGATCCCTTGTGCTCAGAACGTGCACAGAGAAGATGTATGGCTCGAAGGGATGCTCCTCGACCAAGAATTAAGCTGGAATGCGTCAGGATGGAGGTGGGTGGTGTTGCTCAGACGATGGGAGACATACGAGCAATGAATCGCTGACTGGAGACCGGTCAGAGGGGACTGGATGAGCAGTTCTGATGGAGAAGGTGATGGTAAATGAAATGGGGCAAACGTGGATGGCCAGAACACAGTGTAGAATGACGAAACACGATCAGAGCTTGAGAGCTCCAGTGAATGAACCGAGCTAAATTACACTAAAATAGGAATTAAAAAGTAAAGGAAATTGTAAGAAAACGAATGCAGAAGATGAAATCTATCTATAAAAACTAAATGGCACATCTCATACCTGTCGACAAGGGCAGGGACTAGAGGTGGCCAGTGATGGCCGCTTGGGTGCACCTCCTCCTCCTCCAGCCATTGTGGAAGCTCAGGGCACTCCCCCTTTTACGGGGATATGCCCTAGGTCGAGATCCAGGGGCTCAAGGGTTTGGAAGATGACCAAAATTGAGGAGTAAAACGGAGTTGTTTATTTATAAACATGTATACTCACCCTTATTGACCAACTATTTGGAATAATTTGGCACCATGTACAAGCAATCTAGAGGCTCAACGTCAATCACGGGAGATCAGAGATGAAATCTTATGAAGTAATCAGGCGTGATTGAGTGATGAGTCGAGCGGGAAAATGGGAAGAAAAGATGGGAAAAGACGGTTATTATTATGGGGTGAGAGGCATAGGGGGATTTGATCGGGGGTTAACCATCGATGCGACCGGATTGGTCCAAGTAGGCTCCTGCATGACAAAATTGCATGGATTATTTGAACATAATTATCTAAAAATAGTAATTGATTTTTTTATTTTTATTATAAAGTACAAAACATTTATTATTTTATTTAGAATTTTATTATGGTTTTTATTTATTTTTTGGGTGTTATTTTAATATGGTTATATTTATAGGTATATTTATCTATATTTTGGCTATTTTGATTTTAATTGGTATATTTTATTCTATTATTTTATTATCTTATTATATATATCTATAACTTATTTTTAGGTATATAAATTTATTTATTATATTTTGTGATGTTATTTTTATCTTTAAATAAATAGATATATGTGTATTGTATAGGTATAAATATAGGTACATCTATGTATAATATGTATTATTTTATTTTTGATATATTTTCTTAGATTTTATTTTATATTTATATTTTTAATAGAATATAAATTATATTTACAAGTGTATAAAAATATAAAATAATAAATAATGAAAGAATAAGATCCACATTTATTTATTTAGAAGGAGTAACATGGGTATTTTTACCTATATTTTTATAAGCTTATTTTATTATAATGTTTTATTTGTGGTTTTATTTGGGTTTCAATATGTACATAAGTTATAAATAATAAGTATAAAAATATAAATTTGTGAAAATAATAAATAATGAATAAATTGAATATTGTATTCGGGTACACTATACAATGAGGATCTAAAACCTAACTTTCACAACTTTACTCCAAAAAATATGAAATCACCTTCCTTAAATATATTATTAAAAGTTATATACAATTAGAGGTGGTTTTGATACATTTTGAGTTTTTATTTGGAAGATATGGGTCTGTGAAGCTGAGATTTTGACTTTTTATTTTGTGTATACAATAAACACTATATATTATTTTTGTATAAACTTAATTTTTATTTTTATTTATATTATTACATACAACTTTCATGTACAAAATTTCTTTATTTTACGTATAAATAATAAAGAATAAAATGGGTGTCAAAAATGAATTACTAATGAATGAATAAATGGAATTTTATTGGCCCTTATCGTCCCCTACTTTATTCCTTGTCTACCAACTCAATTATTGACTTGGTCTTCGGGTTTAGAGTCATAAAGAAACTTTGATATTTTATTCTTTTTTATTTCTCATCTTTTATCTATAATTTGGCATTAAAAATAATATTATTTACACAATAAATGCAGTAAATAATGAATGTTATTTTATACAAATTAAGGTGATTTATATGCATTATCTAGGGTTTTTAAGGCCAAAATGATAGAATAAAGGTAATGAAATGGAGATTCTTCAACAAGTAGTGAGAGAAACAGATTGTAAAGAATGTGTTGCATCCTCCAGTAGATAGTCCTCGAGGAGTAATGTAAACTTAGTCAGTGAATATCACAGAAATGCTAGCATCAAATCTCAGGTCCTCAAATAATATCAATCAATCATCATCATGAGGACATAAGACTATGGAGGGAAAAGAGATCATCAGGTTAGTCATAATGTGGCCCTCAAATCCATCAATAGATGAGATGGATCAAGATGTCGGAAGGATATCCTCAAAGTGCTATATGGGGATGAAAAAGGCAGGAGATGGAGGACGGGTCAGTCAAGAAGATGAGTCAAACCATTAGGATTCCGAGCATCGATACTTTGAAGCACGGAAAGGAGATAGTATATCATGCGTCTGAATCAAGACGGGGGGAACCGCAGAAGAGATGTATAGTCAGGGCTCATGGAATCATCGTCAAATCACTGGTAATGAATCACATCCTCAATCTGATGTGTGAGATCAACTATCCTTAATAAGGAATCACACCTATAATCGTGCCAAAATCAAAATCCTCGATATCATGTATGCACATATCAGAGTCTGATCCACTTAAGATAGCACACCAATCTCATCATCCACAATCCTGCCCATCTTACTCAAATCATTAGTGTAGTCCATAAGCCTCGATACGAGCCTCACATGTATGCATAAGATTCTCGGGTGATAGAAGGGATGATAATGAAGGGAACGAGGAGGGTGAGCGAGAAGTAGGCGAAACATAGATAAAATTGTGGCTCAAGGAGAGTCCCCTTGAACCGAACCAGAGATAGTATGATAAGGGTGAGAAGAAAGCCGCTAAATCCAGCTGCTGAAATGGAGGTCAATACCGAATATCACGACTCAATAAGGAAGAAAAAATATGGGACTCAATAAAAAGAAGAACTCACACATTCAAGGATGTACTAACTCAAAGAATGATGATCGTGGATGGACCCCAAGTCACAATCAATGTACAAAGCAAACCCCATGTTCACCTACTTAATACAGTGAAGACCAAGATGATGGTCTTTTATCTTTTCCATTTTAGAGTCAGGTATGTTTCAAAGAAGTTGTATAAACATGAAGATAGGCATGGCATAGGGGCACTAATCCTTAAAATGTACGTGAGAATAAAATGCATAAACAAAGAGGGGGTAGATCTCCCCAAAGAAATGAATCCATTACGTTTATTTTAAAAGTCCAATAGAGGTAACAGTCCCAATTGTCTCTAGGTTATCACTTTTTTTGTTATTTTTCAATGCACCGAACGAGTTTGAAATTCCATTTAACATCCTAGGTGATCAAAATCAGAGGGAGAAGGTCAGAAAAGCCATGCAAGTCGAAAATCGATGATGCATGCAAAGTTAAAAGACTTACAGTGCTTCACAACTCTCTTTACGCATAATTGAAAGCAACACTATGTGCAAATGCAAGCCAATGAAATTGCCCTAGATAGAATATGCTTATTAGCGTGAAGCACGAGATGCTAATTCTTTAGAAAAGAGATAAAGGTCCAGTCTTTGATGCCACTCGTTGTCTGCCACAATGGGTCCCAAAAGCGTTATATGCCATCTCTCTCAGTACGTAGTCTCAAGTCCAATAATCAACAATTTTGATTTGACTAAGTCCAAAAGCGAATCTATAGGTACATGCATTTTAATTAGGGTTTTGGACCTTAATCTATCAAGAAAGCGCATCTTAAGCTAATGTTCATTCACACAAAATAAATAAAAATCGAAAAACAAAATAAAAAGAAAGCGATGAAAAACGTGAAAAACATGGCGAGGCCCCCAAGGGAACAATCCCTTGGGCATTGGACCTCATGAATTAGTTATGTCTGTGAGAGTCTGTATTATTGCAATTATAAGTCTCTCTCTTACTTGAATATACAAAATAAAAGGACAAATAAAAATAAAAATGTAAGGTGACTGTCTTCAAAAATCCCTTTGGATCTTCGTTTGGTGCTCTCTCCTATCGGCTAAGTAAGAAGGTCGTCTTCGCCTTGCTTGGTGAACACTCCCCCCCCCCCAAGAAGTCCCCCCTCGCGTAGTGATCCCTCACATCAAATTTAAACAAGGAGAGTGATTAGATAGATCACAAATAATATCAAATAATTATGAAAATAATTAAACAAATAAGATAGTATAGACAAGAGTAAAGAAACAAATAAGTAAACCAATCTATGTGGTGTTGCTCCCCGGGAACTATGACATTTTATAACTAGGGTTTTTCACTGGTCAGATGTTCCTCACAAGGTGGGAACAATGTCGTCGAGGCGACCGAGCAAGAAATCCTAGAAAATCAACAATTAACCCACATATATAAATCAATCAATGAATAGCAAAAATGTCGAGTTAAAATTTATTATAACTCTACAGTTTATGTGTATAGGTGTACACATGTGTAAAGGTCGAACACAGGGAGCAAAAAGTAGATTGGGCAATTAAGCTCTAAAATGTTGTTTTTTTTCTCTTGTCCATTTCTTGTTTTATGGATTTTTATTTTATATATTTTTTGTTTTTGTTTTTTCATATTTAATTTATTTTAAATTTTTTATTTTTTATTTCTTTTTTATATTTTCTAATTATTATGTTTTCTTCTATAAGTAATATATAAAATTATATATTCAACATAAGGTAATATATATAGTACTAATAGAAATAAATGAAATACATAAAATAAAATGTTCTTGGGATTTAAATAATGTTTGTATGATTCTCCTGGAATTTTCGCCAATTATTATGGATTTTTAAACTCAAAAATATCCCAACAGGGATTTCATAAATAAACAAAATTGATTTAAAGATTAAAAATACAACATCATATCCAAAATTCACAAAATAAATTTTAATATAGAAATAATAAGAAAAAGAAAATTCAAAGATAAGAATAAATATTTTTAGGATTTTGGGTGATTTTTCACATTTTTTATTGTATTTTGGAGCCTTTTAATTTTTAATCTTTTTATTTTTCTATTTATAGATATTTTTGTCTGGAGATAAAATATGCCAAAATAACAATATTTTTTGGGGGATTTTTAAAATGTTCTGCTAATTTTTTGGCATTTTATAAATTAGATAAGGATAAAAACATGCTCATTTGAATTTTAATAAATTAGTTAGAATGCCAAAAATTGTAAAATAAAAATACATCGTGAAAATACATGTTAGAGGCATATAATCCTATTTTTTCTTAATTTTTGGAGCATAGATGCAATTTTTAATAAATGAAATTCAAGCACCAAATATACATGAATTAGGAAGGGCATTTTGTAAATAAAATAAACATCAGGGGCATACGTGCAATTTTATTAAAAATATACAACGTATATAAAATTTTATAGATTAATATAAATACAAAACCAGCAATGGTATGCATGCAATTTGCTCAGCTCACGTGGACTACATGTGAGCTGAGCTAGACTGGACCAAAGTGTAATATGCAATAAATTCAGGAGCCAAGATACAAAATTTCCACATTTATTTACACTGCATATTTTATATACAAGATCAACAATAGAATACAAAAAAAGGTGGGGATGAGATATGCAATTACCCCGTAATGCACGTGGAGATGGACGGTAGGATGCATCTCACAACATGTGGAGCCACCTGCACGGCTAATACTGCTTTGGCCTTGGATGATCAGGATCTCCTGTGGGAGATCTATGGTTCTGGGACTCTACATCTAATTTCTATTGCTTCGACTGGATGCATGATCTTGATCGGACGGTTATCGAGGATGGTGGAAGAACAACAGAGGAACTCGACGCTAATGAGTTCGTATTTAACGTAACGCTTGTCTCTGACTACCCTGAGCTCTGTTGATGGCTTCCTTGCATTCATGCTTGCTTCCTTAGCTTCTTGATGCTTCAGGAATGTCTGGGGGTCACTGGTAGACCGCTTGAGCTCAATGACTTGATGAAGCACCGTGGAGCTTATTTCTAATGAAAATAGTGCTTAAGAGCGCTCCTCCGAACCTGCAAAATGAGGTAAATGCATTGTTGGGAAAAAGCTCTAGGTTCGAGTTTATTTATGGGTTGTTTCGAGGGTGAAGTGAGGCAGGGTGAGGAGGTCTGACGTGCAGTGAGGGAAGGACTTCAATCATTCGATTCAAGGCAAATCAAATATGGACGGGGGGTATGGGTAATGGAGAAGCATCAGGGAAGTATTAGGAGGTAGTTAAGATGGTCCAAACAGGTGTGGTACAGTGTGAAGATGCTTTCGAGGAGCTAACTAAGCTAAACTAGACTAATTAATCAGCTAAAACATGAAATTAAAAACAAAAAACAAAACA
Organism: Ottelia alismoides; assembly: GCA_037367405.1. Classification (NCBI taxonomy): domain Eukaryota; kingdom Viridiplantae; phylum Streptophyta; class Magnoliopsida; order Alismatales; family Hydrocharitaceae; genus Ottelia; species Ottelia alismoides. Next base: position 708,405 of record JAZKJV010000664.1, read on the forward strand.
CGAGGACAAAATCTACCAAGAACATGAAAAAATGCAGCTCTTGTACCTAGTTGGAAACCATGGAACAGAGTAGTCGGAGATGGTCATCGTGGGTGCACCTACGCCTCCTTCAGCCACTATCGGGCCTCAGGGGACCATCCCCTATCACGAGGATGCACACTAAGCCGAGGCTTAGGGGCTTGAAGAGGAGGTCAGAGGTATTATTTGTACACATGTATGAGCATCCTTATTGAATGACGAATTGGTAAGCATTCAATGTACAAGAGATCTAACGGGTCAGCAAGATTCTTGAAAGATCAGGGATTAGATCTTGTGAAGGGGTCGAGGGAAAAGGAACAACGGAGCGACGGGGAAAATTCAAGATAGTTGGGATGCTCGAGACTCCGACAGAAGTTGGAATGAGAGATGGGGAGTTGAGCGGGGGTTAGCGTTCCCTAAAAGCTGATTGGGCCACAAGGGATGCTACAAGACAAAAGTTTCTTATTATACAAAAACAATTAATTAAATATGGTAAATTATTTATTAATTTTTGGATATAAAATAAAAAAATATTTATTATTTTATATAGTATTTTAATATGCTTTTTTATAGTTTTGAGTTTATTTATTATAAGTAAATTTTTAAGTGTGTATTTATAGGTATATTCATTTATATTTTGCATCTTTTATTTTTAATTTGTATATTTTATTTTATTATTTTATTCTCTTATTTTATATTTATAACTTGTTTTTATGTATACAAATCTATTTTTATTTTATTTTTCTGATGTTATTTGTATAGTTAAATAAATATAGGTATATAATATATATGTATAAGTATATGTATTTTGTATATGTACTTTGAATATTTTTTGTATTACTTTTATGATTTTATTTTATTTTAAATATGTATATTTATTATAAATAATATTTCCAAAATAATAAAAATATAAAATTGTAGAAATAATGGAGATTAAAATAATGAATATTTTATTCATGTACAAAACCTAACTTTTGCACATTATCTGCAAATTAAGTGAAACCACCTTCATTAAATATCTAATTAAAATTTATATACAATTACAAGTGATTTAGGTATATTTTCATTTTTTTGAAGATATGGATTTGTGAAGTTTTGATTTTGACTTTTTATTTGTATATGGAATGTACATTGTATATTATTTTTGTGAAAACTTAATTTTGTATTTTTCTATACATTATTATATACAACTTTTATGTACAAATTTTATTTATTTGATGAATAAATAATAAAGAATAAAATAGGTCCAAAATGCATTATTTATTAATAAAAGAATATGGTGTTTAGGTGGCGGGGAAAATTCAAGATAGTTGGGATGCTCGAGACTCCGACAGAAGTTGGAATGAGAGATGGGGAGTTGAGCGGGGGTTAGCATTCCCTAAAAGCTGATTGGGCCACAAGGGATGCTCCAGGACAAAAGTCTCCCATTATTCGAAAACAATTAATTAAATATGGTAAATTATTTATGAATTTTTTGATATAAAATAAAAAATATTTATTATTTTATATAGTATTTTAATATGCTTTTTATAGTTTTGAGTTTATTTATTATAAGTAAATTTTTAAGTGTGTATTTATAGGTATATTCATCTATATTTTGCATCTTTTATGTTTAATTTGTATATTTTATTTTAATATTTTATTCTCTTATTTTATATTTATAACTTGTTTTATATATACAAATATATTTTTATTTTTTTCTGATGTTATTTTTATAGTTAAATATATATAGGTATATAATATATATGTATAAGTATATGTATTTTGTATATGTACTTTGAATACTTATTTTTTTGTATTACTTTTACGATTTTATTTTTTTTAAATATGTAATTTATTATAAATAATATTTCCAAAATAATAAAAATATAAAATTGTATAAATAATGGAGATTAAAATAATGAATATTTTATTCATGTACAAAAACTAACTTTTACATATTATCTGCAAATTAAGTGAAACCACCTTCATTAAATATCTAATTAAAATTTATATACAATTACAGGTGATTTAGGTATATTTTCAGTTTTTTTTGAAGATATGGATTTGTGAAGTTTTGATTTTGACTTTTTATTTGTATATGGAATGTACATTGTATATTATTTTTGTGAAAACTTAATTTTTTATTTTTCTATACATTATTATATACAACTTTTATGTACAAATTTTATTTATTTGATGAATAAATAATAAAGAATAAAATAGGTCCAAAAATGCATTATTGATTAATAAAAGAATATGGTTTTTAGGTGATTTTTGGCCCTTGTGTCCCCCTTCTTTATTCCTTGTTGGACATTCAATTCTTGACTTGGTTTCGGGGTTTAGGATCATAAAATATCTTTGGTATTTTATTCTTTTTCTTTTCTTTTCTTTTCTTTTCTTATTCTCTAATTTTGGCACTAAAAGTAGTATTTTATATACAATTAATATGATAAATAATGAATGGAAATCTGTTCAAAATAATGTTATTTACATGCATTAGCTAGGGTTTTTAAGGCCAAAATGATAGAATAAAGGTGATGAAATGGAGATTAATCAACAGGTGAACGTGGTCTTCTCTTAGTCTTCAAGCATAATTGCAACTTGATTATACCCTGAGTAGTCATCCAAGAAATAGAAATACCTCTTTACAGCCAACCTTTCGATCATTTGGTCGATTAAAGGAAGTTGAAAATGATCCTTCTTAGTAGATAGGTGCAGGCATCTATAGTCTACACGGACGCGTCACAATGTTGGCACTTGATTCCACATCTCCTCTCTGTTCTTGTTCGTCACAATCTTGAATCTTGATTTCTTAGGAACCATGTGTAACGGACTCACCTATTTGGGATCTGAGATGTGATATACGAAACATGTATCACACCACTTGGTGATCTCATTCTTCACAACCTCCTAGAGGTTAGGGTTTAGACAATGTTGAAATTCACGGGAGGGTTTACTGTTCTCTTCTGAGTAGATGTGGTGTGAGCACGATGAAGGGTTAATCCCATGGAGATCTGATATTTTCCAGCCTATCGCCTTGTGGTTTCTTTCTAGAACCTCAAGCAGACGAGGTTCGTTGGTCAGTGGTCAGTTGCACATTGATGATGATCGGGAATGTATTCGGTTCGCCCACAAGGAAGGCATACTTCAATGTTGACGGTAATTGCTTCAACTCTGGAGGAGTCAGCGCTGTGGTGACCTCTACAAGTATGGCAGATGTAGGATCATTCATCAAGAGATTGTCCACCATGATGACATTCGGCTCTAAGTTCAGTGTATCAAAAAGATCTGCGATGAATTCTTCTTTCTCTGACGGGGGTGGTGGTGTTTTAAGTAGCTTAGAAAACATATCAATTGTCAATTCATCTTCAAGGACAACAGGTAACTCAACTGTGCTTTCTAGGAGTCTCTCCTTGGAGAGAAATTCATAGGTTTCATCACCATTCAGAAATAATGTAGTAACTCTGTTCTCTTCCAAAAAATTACCGTCATTTGTTGCATTCGTCTTGGGAACGCTCTCATATGATGCTGATTCGGTAGGCCTCGGTACTTGGATCATCTCCACTTGAACCTTGTCGTTGCTCGAGTGAAAGTTGATTGTACTAGTGCCATAATCCACTATTGCCTTGACTGTTTGAAGGAACGATCGTCCCAATATGATCGGAGTTTGGAACAGGGGGACTGAGGTGTCCATATCTAGGACAATGAAGTTCACATGGAATAGCATCCCTTGGATTGTGACAATGACATCCTCAAGCATATCCCTTGATCGCTTAACTAAATTATCTACAAACTGTAGAATCATTATTGTTGGCTTCAGTGGTCCTAACCCAAATTCATTAATCAGTGTAGTAGGAAAAAGATTGATAGACGTCCTGCTGTCAAGCAGTGTTCGTTCGAATTCTTGGTTGAAAATCGTGCATCTAACGAGAGACACCCCCTTGTCCTTCTTCTTGGCGTGAATATTGTCGATGGAACTCACAGTAGCCATGGTAAGGATATGCTTTTCAGAATGACTGTGTCCGTTTTTAAGGGATTAATGATTCACGGTACATTCTTCTTTCAGACCTTGATAAACCCGAGAATTGTCATCAACCGTGCATTCCACAAAAGGCGGGAACGTAGTCGCTGTGATGATCGACGAAATCATTGGATTTGATCAACAGATAACCCATACTATGAATACAAGAATGAATAGAAAAAATGTGGAGTTAAAACGTATTATAACTCTACAACAACATGTATAGTGTGTAAGTATATGTAGAGGTCGAACACTAGGAGCAAATAGGAGGGGGAGGCAAAATTAATGCACAACACTTTGTCTTTTAGCTCTTGTCCAATTTATTACTATTGTAAGTTACTAATTTTTTATTTTTTATTTTTGTTTTTTATATTTTTATTTGATTTTTCATTTTCTAATTTTTGTATTTCCTTTTTATATTTTTATCTTATTATATTTTCTTTTTCTTTTATAAAATTATAAAAGCATATATAAGGCTTTGTATACTTAATATATAGTAGTATATTTATAAGTAATAATAAATATAGATAAAATATAGAAAATAATTTGTTTTTAGGTGTTTCACATTTTTCTAATATTTTTTAATTTTCCAGGAATTTTTATGTATTTTTAAAATAAAAAACTATCTCAGATAAGGGATTAATAAATAATTCGAAATTGATTGGGTTTTAAAAATAGAAAATAATTTCCAAAATTACCCAAATCAATTTTAATCTATAAATAATAATATATAGATAATTATAAAATAGAAAAAAATTTATTCTGGTATTTTTGAAGAATTTTTATATTTTTTGTCAGATTTTGGAGCTTTATGATTTTTCTCATTTTCTTTTTCTATTTTTAGGGGTTTTGTTTTTTGGACTTAATAAAGAAATACATAAACCATATATAATTTTTTGTATTTTTCAAAAATGTTTTTATATTTTTTTGGAATTTTTATAGATAAATAGGGAATATATAAGCTCCATAAAATTTTTAATAAATAGATAAAATGTAAAAAATGCCAATTAAAAATATGTACATGCAAGTGTACGACATAAAGCATCCAATCCTATTTTTGCACATTTTCATATCAGATTAGATATTTTTAATAAATAGGCAAAAATCATCATAAAATACATGTCCTAGTATTGAACTTCAGGGACTCAAATGCAAATCTGCCAAAAAATATACAAATTTACTTTCATTTTATTGAACTATTTAATAAATACAAAATCACCAAGGCTAATCATTCAAAATACCCACCACGTGGGACTACACGTGATGCATGCTCGGAGGGACAAAAGTGCAAATACAAGAAAGTTCAAGGACCTCTTAGCAATTTTCACAAAAATATACAACGTGCATTTCAATTTATTAGACTAAATAATAATTATAAAAACTCGCAGGGGTGTCCCTACAATTTCGCCACCTCACGGATGTGACGTAGACATGACCCAAGTGCAATTAAAATGAATGTAGGGGCTAAGTGCAAAATATTCATTTTAATGGCTAACATTATTTACAAGACTAAATAATAAATACAAAAAGGTAGAGCAGATTAAGCAATTTACCCCATAATAGGCGCGATGGGACGGTTAAGATTTCTTCACTTAAATATGTGGTGAGCATCCGATGGCTGGTACTGCTCCGTGGATCGATGGTAATAATTAGATTGCATCGAGCGATCTGACGGCCGATACATGGCGCGATCCAACAACTCTGGTGTGATCTAAGGCTCCTCCTTAAATCAGACGGCAGTTGCTGTTCCCGAAGAATAGGGAAGAACAGTCGGCCCCCCTTCCTTCGATCGACGATTCCTCCTCCACCAGACGGTCTTTGGCGATGGCGATGGGCTCTACACATTCGGGGTGGCTCTCCACAGCCGCTGGTGTCACTTGGAGGGTCAACGGAGCTCAGAGGATGACATGCGAGCTTCGGGAAAGAAAGTCCTCCAGGTATACGTAAGTCGACTCGATTCGTGCCAAGAAGGGCCCAGTTGGCTCCGCGTCCTGCATAGGAAGGACGCACAGCTCGAGGCGATTCTCCTCGATCAGAAGTGAAGCTGAAACACATCAAAAACAAGGTGGGCGGAGATGCTTCCGACGAGGCAGCAGAGGGAAGCTTTGATTCGTAGAATCAAGGATATTCCGACGGGTCTAAGGTGGCTGGGAGGTGGAAGAAATGGTGGGGAATGAAATGGGAGGGAATGGCGGGTTGAAACTAGTCATTTTAATGGTAATATGTTCGCTACGACAAACTACGAAGTGGTCGATTAATGCTAACACACTAATCTAACTACAAAACAAATGGCATAATTGAAATGCTGGAATTAAAATCTACCTAAAATAAGAAGAATGCACAGCTCTTACGTGGTTGAATGGAAAAGTAGCAGAGGTTGCCGGTGATGGCGGCCTTGGGTGCAGCTCCACCCTCCATCGACCACTGCGAGCTTAGGGGATCCCCTCCTGTCATGAGGGTGCTCACTTTGGCCGAGTCACGACTATGTTTTATATGCATCTTTTTATTTTAATGTATTTTATTGATTTTTTCGGTTTTGTAGTTTTAATATAATATGAAAAATATTTACATTATTACAAAAATATGAAAGAATAAAGAATAAAAGAATAGGTTTCCCTTTTATTTTTATACATGTATAACAAAGGTATGTTGTCTATGTATTTTCATAGACTTATTTTATTTTGCATTTTCGTTTTGGTATAATTACAGTTTTAATATATACATATGTTATAAATAATATTTACAAAAATACAAAAATATAAATTTGTAAAATTGAGAAAGAATGAATAAATTGAATATTTTAATCGATATAATGTACAATGAGGGCCCAAAACCTAACTTTCACACGGTAACTCCAAATAATATAAAATCACCACCATTAATAGCCGGTTGAAAAGTTATATACAATTAGATGGTGATTTTGATATGTTTTGAGTTTTTATTTGAAAGATATGGTTCTGTGAAGTTTGGTTTTTGGCTTTTTATTTTGTGTAGAAAATGCACATTGTGTATTATTTTTGTACAAACTCAATTTTGTATTTTTGTTTACATTATTATCTACAACTTCCATATATAAAGTTTCTTTATTTGATGAATAAATAATAAAGAATAAAATAGGTGTCAAAATGCATAATTAAATAATGAATAAATGGCATTTTTATTGTATTTTTGGCCCTTATCTCCCCCTGCTTTATTCTTTGTCGACCAACTCAATTCTTGACTTGGTCTCGAGGTTAGGGTCATAAATATTTTCAATATTTTGTTCTTTTTTCTTTTCTTATCTTCTATAATTTTAGCATTAAAAACCTTATTTTATATACAAATAATACAATAAATAGTGAATGCTATTATGTACAAATTGATGTCATTTACATGCATTGGATAGGGTTTTTAAGGCCAAAATGATAGAATAAAGAATGATGAAATGGAGTTTCATCATCCCCGTATACTTGCCACTGCTAGTCCCTAGCAAACACTTATGCAATAAGTACAAAAAGAATAAATAAGAAGGAGAAAAGAAAAGGAATAAATAGAATTGATCGTGATTATTAAACTTATCTGTACAAATTCAAAGTTTGAAGCTCAGATTAGACCTTGGTGTGAGAATGTGTATGGAACCTGGTCAGAAACCAAATTTAAAACACAACATCCTTCGAGAGTCACAAACCTCAGTACAAACCACCTCAATAACCAGGACAGAACTAGCCTACATCATATGCAAACCCTTATGACTATGAAGCTGACTTGTAGAGTGTAAGTGATAGTGGCTCTCCCCAACTGAAATGACAAAGGAAGTGACTTCTCCAGAATGACAACCCAATGATTCCCCAATCCAGCACTATGTCCTCGAGAAGCGGGGTATTCCCTTTTAAGTTCAAGTGGCATCCGACTCAAGAGGAGGTGGAGAAGAAAAGAATGGACGGTAGCCAGTGTAGATACCTATCCTGGGATGCATGACCAGTGTAGTCAAGTCATCCAGCTGCAGGCTCACATGGTATAACTTTGATGCTCATGCTTACTTATTTTCTATACAACATATATACATATTACGACATACATTTTATTTTATTTTCAGGCATGTCCACTTTTCTGGAATTTTTTAAATACTATTTACATCAGCATTTACATAAGGAGTTTTTCCTCTTGATCCATAAAACTATCCCTCTTTTTAACCTTTATTGCAACACACACTCTCCTGACATTCGACTTCTTTGTAACTGTACTAGGTTGGGGTGCATTTCCCTCCCTGGACGAGGATGAATGTTTCCACTCGTGTATGTCTCAGACCAGCAAATCCAACCCCCTTACCACTCCAACTGAGTTGAGCCAACTGAAAGGTGAAAGTGTCTAAATTAGGTCACGGCCGACAGGAGTCATGTGTGTGCCTCGAAAAGTTCTAATTAGTATGTTGAGGTGACTTGAACCCAGCCCTGAGTCTCAAAGAATTAAGTCTGAATAGATCTGAAGTACCTTAAACCTAGTTCCCATAAGGTTCCAGTGCAGTTAGGTGCAGTAAGGTCCAACCAAGCTCCATTCGACTTTATTGGACTAGTTCAATCATCAAGCACAGTCAAAAGAATATGAATGTTATGTACAATGATGCAAAGAATGATGCAATTTTCAAAAAGAATTTGAAAATAAAATAATTTTTACACAAAGAATTTTGCAAATAAAAAGCATTTTGGCACACAAAGTATAAAATATACAACTATTTACACGGGCATGTTTATTTTTATATACTTACAAGAATTGAGAATTTAAAGAATTCACAAATTTTAGAAGTTATTTTATAGGTATATATACAATTGGTAATGAATTTTATACATATTATTATTTATTATATAATGTTATTTTTAATGATGCTTTTATTCCTCAAAAAAATAATTTTCAAAACTATAGTAGAGAATAATTTTTGAAAATATTTACAAGCATTTGAAAGTCATTTTACAAAGATTTTTCAAACAATATACATAGATTTTTCAAAATACTTTTACAATCATTTTCAAAATCATTTGCAAATAGGTTTCCAAATCCTTTTATTTCACATAAAGAAAAGAATTTTTTTAATCAGAATATCTTTACAAAGGTTGAAAACATTTCACAAAAAGTTTTCCAAATGGTTCACACCATTTTTCAAATCATTTTGCAAGAATATTTTTAACCTGATTTATTAATCAGTATGTACAAAAAGAATTTTTGAGGAATAAAAGGCATTATTAATTATTTTTAATGAATTGTATAGTATTTTTAGCCAAATTTATTAATAAATAATACAGAAGTACAAGTTATGGCTACAATATATACAAAGTATATACGACCCCCTATACTTACCATGAGCTATATCCTTATAGATAGAAAAGAGAAAGAGAAGACATAACTCATACTTAGTATAGAAAAGTCTATACTACAACGACTGAAAGAATAAGAAATGAAAGAATGAAGAGATAAATGAATAAGAAGGTGATCGTCCCCCTTAGGATCAAATAATCCTAAGTATAGCAGACTGTACACAACGCAGGGAGGGTCAAGGGTGGGAATAAATAGATCACGGCTAGGGATGTCTCTCCCTATACTTAGGGTGAGATATCCCTAAGTATAGTAGAGCAAATCAAAAAGAGAGGAGACAGTAGAGGGGATCAAAGAATGAATGACTATGGGGTGCACCCCCCTCACACACACTAACGACAAAGTACGTCCTAAGTACAGAAAACTGACACAGAGGAGACACCTTTTATGTAGAAAAAGAAGAATGAAAAAGAAAAGAACAAAAGACAGATATATACATATTTACGAAAAGAAGTATGCATCACTCCCCCTATACTTAGGGTAAAAGATCCCTAAGTATAAACAACGACAGGAGTGAAGAAACAGACAAAGGAAGAACAACACGGTGTCGACCCCCTATACTTTGGACAAGGTACACCCTAAGTATAAACACATAGATATGACAAAAGATCTGGGGCACACAAGACATACAGAAGAAAGAAGGAATAGAATACACAACACGTAACAAGCAAAGAGTATGAAGTACAGGATGGTATCTGGTAAGCGAATACCGTGCTCTCGTCATCGTCTCCCTGTAAGAATGAGGACGTAGTCAGACAGTGAAAAGACACCTAGGTATGCAATCAAGTGGTTGTCAGCTACCGGGGACAAGAGATTAAAAACTAAACTAGGGACCGGTAGCATGAATCAGAACATCGGCTCAAAAGGAAGGAATGTGAGATCAGAGCCGATACTATAAGACAAAGCGGAAGAAAGAACAGTACAGACTCCTCCTAGTCAATCATAGTCTCAGAAAGGTATAAAAGGTAAAGAGCAGGAGACTGCAGCGTGATATTAGGTGATCATAAAGTCAAAATGTCGCAAGAATATTGATGAATCTGCGATTCACGATTCGTCATCTTTATTCATTTATTTTAGCTTAAAATCTCTTATAAAACACCTGCATATAACACTAACTCCATATTCTTACTAACTTGCATCTATGTAAATATTGTACACTTCTTACTAATTTTAACCTAAAATAAATAAATAAATAAAGGAAAAATAAAGAAAAGAAAATAAAAAAAAGGAAGATTGTATACAGGCTGACCCGAACACCGAGAGAAGGTCAAGACTTGACCTGATCGATCAGGAATAAAGTAGGGGGAGATAAGGGTCCTTAAGCAGAAAATCAAAAAAATGTGTGTGTGTGTTATCTCTTCCACCAAAAAATTCAAAAATCCATTTCAACTTTCATTTCTCATAACTTTTTATCCAAAAAATTCAAAAAAATCAAATTTCATTCCATCTTTTCTATATATATGGCTAGGGATGAGCATTGGGCTGGGCTGGCCCGGCCCAACCCGAAGCCCAGCCAAAAAAGCCCGGCCCGGCCCAAGCCCAAGTTAGGATCGGGTCGGGCTTGGTCCAAATATCTGAGCCCAAATTATTTTCGGGCCGGGCTTGGGCTTGGCTCGGCTCAGCCCGCCTAGCCCGCAAGCCCGGCCCGACTGATGGCCCGATGGATGGCCCAAAAACCCAGCCCGAGTTAGGCCCAATTAAACAACCTGAGTACCTGTGAACAAAATTGTGATTCATAATGGTTTTCACAACTAATGGTCGATCTTCATCATTCCAATGTCATTTCGATTACTTTGTTTTCCCATTTTCTCTAATCCGGGGATCTATGGAAATGTGCGTATATCATACCCTTGGGTCCTCTTCATTGTGAAATCAAAGCATGACGTGACTGTGTTTTAAATCTTACATATGATGCCAAACAGACAGGGGCTATGAAACATATATGACATTTGCTCGTTAGTTAATGTTGAGATGGAATTTATATTTGGTTAATGGCTTCCCGTATGACAACTGATGGGCATTATTAAATCTCAGGAAGATGGAAGGCACGCTTACAGAAATGGAAGATATTTTTTAAGAAAAGATCAATGCTTAACTCCAGTCGGAGTAACTATACTTGTTTGTTGAAGTTCGGAGGCGTTGATATTGCTGTCAGTTATACATACATGCTAAACCTCCTGTTTAAATAGGTAATATCTGCAGAAAATCACAATTACTTCCCTAGATATTATCTAATTTGGAAAACTATGAAATTACCTGGTAGTCCTGCAACACACCCCAACCGTGGGGTTAAGGTGATTTATAACAAAAATAATTCTAGTCTGGTGTTGGGGTGACTAGATCCCAATTACTAGAAACAACTTTCGAGAATCTATCTAGCTTGTTTTTTTACCTGAAATCAGGATGAGATCTACATACAACTTGTTAATACCTTCATGAAGTCATATTGTTCTTCTTGCATGCATATGTTTCATTGTATATGATGAATTACTTGCATTAATCCTATAATGATAGTTGTTAGCTTTTACGTTTGATATACTGCAAAATTTTTGACAACTCCATATCTATTAGGATAATCTTGTTGAATTGATAACATGATATTCTAATGATGGATTTATATGGGCCGGCCCGGCCCAAGCCCGGCCCATGTTAATTGGGTCGGGCTTGAGCTTGGGCCGCCTCTCCCAGAAAAAAGCGGGCTTCAGGCCCGGCCCAAGGCCCGAAATTTTAAATGGGCTTGGGCCTTCCAAAGCCCGACCCAGCCCGGCCCATGCTCATCCCTATATATAGCTCCTTCTCCCTCATTCCAACTAGATCAATCTTTAGAGAGAGGAGCCCGATCTCCGAGAGAAAATTTCATCGAGAAAGTTGCCTAGCCTCCAAGCCGTCCGGTGACAGCTAGTCGGCCTTATCGAGGCGATCACGATCCTTTTCCACTCCTAAGGTGAGATCCACATTTTTCTTTGAACTTTTATCTTAGTTTAATTGTAATTTAGTTCATCGCATTTTTTATCGTCATTTTTATTTCTCTAGATCTAAAAAAATTCATCACGATTTTGATCCGCTCCGACTCGATTTTTCATCTCATCTTCGCGATCTCTTTGCCTTCAATCTCTACATCCCACGATCTATCAACTCCGACCGCGCACGGTGGTCGGAGAGTCAGATTCAATCCTCTTATTTCCACCGAATCCCCTTCATATTCCGATTTGTAAATAAATAAAAAAAAATCCTTCTTGTTCTCTAATGTTTGTTTTGTAGGATCATATAAAAATAAAAAAATAAAAAAATAAAAAAATTATCCTTTTTATTTACTGTTTTTCATATTTACATAAAAAAATTATCCACTGTTTACATTGCAACAAGAAAAAAAACGAGGGACGGCTGCCCCCGGGCGCCGCCGCCCCTCCTCCTGGCAGCGGCCCACCGCCGTGCCCTGCTGCCGCAGCGTCCCCTCTCACCCAGGCGCTCCACCGCTGCCATCATCCTCGGCCCAGCCCCGCGACTCCGCGACCGCCGCCCTCAGCCCAGCCTCCAGGCGACCTCCACCGCCCAGATCCACGCCGCCCGACCGTCGCGCCCTTGCCCCCCCCCCCGGTCGACGCCTCCAAGGCCACGCCGCCCCCGGCCTTTCGTCCTCCCGCGTCCTCGCGCTCGCCTGAGCTCTACCGCCTTAGCCCCCTGCGTTCTCCCCTTCTCTCCGCTCGGCTGCAGCCTCCTCGTCGCAAGACCCGCCGATGCCGAGCCCCTCGCCATCCCTTTTTGCCCGTGCCTCCTCGCGCCAGGTCGTTGCGCTCAAAGCGACTCTACGCCTGAGCCGAGCGCTCCGCCCACCGCAACTCCGAGTGCCCAGCGACGCCACCACACGTGCCATGCTCTCCTTGCCGAAGAAGACAACGGCGGCGCCCCCAAGTGCCTCCCCTTTTGGTTTGGAAACGAAGAAGCCCTAGCTTCTAAATAAATAAATATATATATAGGACAAATTACATAAAGGGCCCCAAAACTTTCCGAATTTAAAAAAAAGTCCCTGCCAGCCTCAAACACATGCCAAGCACGTGACATATTGGTAAAATTGCACATTCTCTCATGTGCTTTACTTTTATTATTTAGTGGATGCAAAAACAAAACTTATTTACATGTTGGTCCCTAAACTGCAGAACAATAATTTACTTGTGCTTTTAATTGAAATAAATGTTTTTATTAGAACAAAAATCTTGCAAAAATTGTGCTAGGTTCCTGATGTGATTATTTTCACTGCATAAAAATTTCATTTCATTTTTTCTTCATTATTTAAAAATAAAAAACAGTGCCTTTTTGTCTTCCTGAAATTCAAAAATTCATAAAAATTCAAATTTCATTCCAAAAATTCCAAAAAAAAATTAGAGTAGTTGTATTTCATTGTATTTTAATTTCTAACCAATTTTCACATATTTATAAAACCCAAAAAATTGAAAAATATCAAAAATCTTATAAAAATCATAAAACATTCTACACAAATTCGAAAATTATGATTTCAGTTTCCATTTGTAGATATGTGCATCTAGTTTGTTTTAAAAATAATTGTCAGAAGTTTTGGGTTACTTAGAAAATTTTTAAGTTGCAAATTACCTTAGACTATGCACATTTTCATATTTTCTCATTGTTTGATTTTTAGAAAAATATAAAAACATCTGAAAATTACACAAAAATTCTCAAAATATTTTAAAACTTTTAAAACCCAAAATATTTTTTCTGGATTTTTTCTGACCATTGTTGATTAATTGAAAAATTACAAAAAGAGTTGGTATGTGTATTTTTTATCTTGTGAATATTACTTCGTGTTATTATTTGAAAAATAAAAAAATTTGCAAAATCAAAATCATTAAAAATTTTAAAATCAGAAAATAAAAAAAAGATTAAAAAAATAAAATTCACAAAAACCAAGGATAGTTGTCCTTTGAGATTCTTATTTTCTCATAATTGGTTTTCGATTAATTGAATAACCTTCGGTATTTGTAGCCTCCCTGAGTTTGACCCTGTCCGCTATACAGGTTAATAAGTAGCAAAAGAAAAAAATATTTTTTGTTGTCACGGGATTTTGGGGAAAACAACGATGACACATTTACCATAAATTTTCCATCCGTCTCTGAAATTCTCGTCTCAACAAAATGGCGTCGTTGCCGGGGAGGCACGGCGAGGGTAGTTAGGTTTCTCTTTTGACCTGCTATTCTTGGTTGTAAATATCTGTTTACATTCTTGCCATTCACTTCATTGCTTATATCCATTGCATTCATTTCATTTTTTCTCATATTTGAAAATTGTTTTTCTTACACATTTTCTTTTCTTTTTCTTGCAAGAGCCCGTGGAGCGAAGGAGGTGATCCTAGGAGAGCCGAAGCACCCAAGCGATGTGGAGGCGGCTTGATTCTTCACCAAGCCGCAGGATAGCGTGAGAAGACGAGAAGAAGAAGTGAAGGAGATGAAAAAAAAGAGCGAAAAAGAAAGAGAGAGAGAGAGAGAGAGATTTTCTTAGCATTAGAACTCTGTAAACGAACATTCATTTGTTGCAGGGTCTGTTTCGCCAAGTGCTCTTTTATTTTTCGTTATTTTCCGTGGATTTCGTGAGCCAGCTATTGATTTCTTTAATTAATTTGCTTGAGCCAGGTAACTAATTAGGTCCAAACACCCTAAACAAGAATTTATGTGCCTATAGAGAAGAGCGTAATTTGGACTTAGTCAAATTAACTTGTTCTTTCCCATTAATAGAAGTTATCATCTAGGACGGTTAACTTGCATCATATAGGTTAATTTATTTTTCTGTATTTAAATTCTGCGCAGATCACTTGCATGTAGAGTGCTGGCGACATGTACGCATCTCTAACCCCCTGCATGCATCATCATTTTTAATCGCGCATTGGTGTTTCCGATCTCCTTCCTTGTTTTCACTCACATAAGTTAAAAAGGAAATTGGACACTCGGTAGGCGATTCTTTGAAAATATTTTAACCAAGTGACAACTGCCTAAAATTTGGGACTGCTAAAGAAAACTCGACCCTAAAAAATACAAGGAAAAATCATTGTTTTGGGGAGAGTAACCCCCTCATTGTATTCATTTTAACTTGCTCGCGTACACACTAAGGTTAGTGCCCAAATCCCATAATTCAACCTAAGTGTTTGTACAACTTTGTGATTATCACCTAACTCTAAAATAGATAAGATTAAGAGACCGAACCTTCACAGTCTTCACATTGCGTTGAGTTGGTGAATTGGGGGTTTGTATTGTATTTGATTGCTTGTATGCATACTAGATCCTATTGTGCATTTGCGCCTTTTTCTCCATATCTTTTGACTTGATCCTTGTGCTCTCTCATCTTTTGTTTCGAAGATGGCCGACTGGAGTTATTTTAATCCGATCTTGGCAGATACCTTGTACTCTCCAGACGATCCACCTTCCCTTTTCCAGGGGGATCTTCCTCCTGATGTTTGTGCATATCCGTCTAACCAATTATTTCAGGAGTCGGAGGACCTTGATTCTCACCCACCCCCACCCCACTCACCCGATCCTGCGATTTTGGAGTCACCTTTCATGGTTTCCACACTTAAGACATTGAACCAAATGATGGAGCATATGAATTCGAGGATTTCCAATCTATTTAATATAAATGAGAGCCAGAACGTTGCTCCACTATTTGAGGATATTGATTCATTTGAGGATAATCATGAGAGCTTGAAATCATCCAAAATACAAAAAAATGAAAACATTTCAAAATGGAGAAAAAAATTCGGGAGACACGTTGTTGATTCATTTTGTGAGGAAAAGACCCAAATGCCCGATCATTACCCCACACAGCCATGTCCCAACTTTGACCCCGAGGATGCCACTATACAGACTGTTCTTGGCAATCCTCGTGTATATGCTGATTCTGACCTCCTCCCTTGTATGGATGAGGTCCAAAAATTCAAAAAAATGCTGACTAAACCCGAAGTGGTGGCCACCCTTCATGAGGTCATTAAAGCCTCACTTCAACAGGCCATGACAGATTTATCTACTCCTCAACACAAAAAGAGAAAGCGAAGAAGAAGATCTGAGCGTCACATCTTGACCATGGCCACTGCCTACGCCATCTCTCACCGTCCATATTTTAAGAAAGGGAACACGACCACACCTCTTGTGAATTGCTCCATATATGACTATTCTTGTGATAACACACTCCTTGATGGCGGTTTGTTAATTAATGCAATACCCTTCTCTATGGTACAGTCTCTTCATCTTGGGCCTCTCAAGAAAACCAGGATGATAGTTCAATTTGTTGATAGATCTATCAAGAGGCCAAAGGGTATTTTAGAAAATGCTGTCATTCTTATTCAGGGCATGAATTTCACTTCGGATTTTGTTGTAATGCCCATAGAGACCTCCACCCCTGTGGAGCACCCTCCAATCATCCTGGACGGCCTTTCCTCGCCTCTGCGGGAGCCATTATTGATTATGGATCAGGAGAGATTCGCTTCCGTTCTGATGTAGGGAGCGATGTGCTAATCACATCACCCACTACTGTCCAAAGACCCGCATCCTATGAGAGCCCGCCCGTGTTAGCCAACCACAAGGACTTTGACCATGATGATACTACCAGAGATTCTTGTTGTATGATGGATGATACTGAGACCCGAGAATTCCCCTTCAAAGAGGAGGACTCGGAAAGCATAGACCTTGGAGTTCCCCCTTCTGGTATGTGGCGATGCATTGATGACATCCGTGGAATTTACACGATAGACACCCTAGAGCGGAAGGCAGCCTTTGAGACTAGACAGGACGGACATGATTCGACTACTTTCATTGATAAGTCTGTTCATATTCACCTTGATTCAGATAAGACCGATCAGGACAAATTTGATTTGGTTGCTTTTATAAAGGAATTTGGGTCTTTTGATAAAGATGATGATCCGGTAGAGGCTCGCCAGGCTGAAATTGATCCTACTTTTTCTGATAATGATTACGAGCCATTTTACTTTGAGGTTTGCAAGATTTCCCAGGCAGGATATGACCACACTACTTCCAATAACCGATTTAGGCCTGCACAATCTGAAACCGCTGAGGACACATTCTTGGTCGATCCTACTCAGTTTATGTCTAATGATGATCCCAATATCGACCTACACCTTGTCAAATCCATACCTCAGCGGTCCTGCAAGAAGGTTCGTTTTTTACCTTCTTAACCTTTGTACATCCACTCCTCTTGTATATCCTTTCGTTTCACTCTTTCTTCTCTCGTTTTATCATTCGCCCCTTTCCCGTGTATGTATATATGCTATACTTGGGATGTGCTTTATCCTAAGTATGGGGGGTGAAGGATTTGTGTTTTTTATATTTGTCCTATTTATTACCCTTGTTGTTGTTGCCTATACTTAGGGATACTCTACCCTAAGTATAGGGGGGTGATGTTGTTCATATCACGTCCTTGTGAGTCTGTACATTCTCTTCATCAGTTTTCCCCATTGTACATTCTATTATACTCAGGATTACTTGATCCTAAGTATAGGGAGGATCACCAACTTCTCGTATTTTTATCTTTTCTTTGAGTCGTTGTAGCATAGGAGTCTTTTCACCTTTTTATACTTAGCACGAGTTATGTCTTCCTTTGTCGCTCTCTGATCACTATGAGGACATAGTTCGAGCTAAGTATAGGGGGTGTCGTATATATTGTATATATACTTTAGACATAACTCGTATTTTTAAATATGTTTATTTAGGGGGTTATGTGTATAATTTTGTAAAATCCATGTATGCAAAAAGAAAAACAAACAAAACAAAACAAAACAAAACAAAAACAAGTCTTGTATATACTTGTATGTATTTTACTAACCCTTTTTCCTAAAAAAACTACAAAACCAAAAGTCTATAAAAATTTGCAAAAAAAAACCTTTCTTTCACATCTGCATTTTTCCTCCAAAAATCCATAAAAAGTTCAAAATTAGAAAATTGCTTTAAAAAAATGTTCTTTTCACATGTGCATCATTCCTCTTCAAAAAAACTCTCTGCATTGTTCATATGTGCATTTGCATGTGCATTTTTCATGATAGTATTGATATTTAAACTATGTCTGGAATAAAATTGAAGAATGGAGATTAGTTGGACCTTAATCCACCTAATTCTCAGAGGAACTTCACCGAGAAATAGGATTTTAGAAGCTTCGAGTCTTTGACTTAATTCTTTGAGTTCCACATGACAATGTGCAGCGTTTGACTCTTAGTGTCTAACTTGGTCTCTTCATTCTGGGTACAACTCTGGAATAGGGAATTAATTTGTACTCCCGCACTATGCACTTAGCTCAACTCAGACAGGATGTTGGAAGACTGTGTGAGTTTCTTTTCTGGTAGCGTGGAAATCTAAATATCGGAGTACGGGTTGAAATAAAGCTTCGGAAAAGGGATGGACGGCTGGACACAATTTTTTCTAAGACCCCAAAACATGCACAGAAAAAAAGATTCTATATCCGTAGGGGCACAACAAGATCCAAGCAGAACCACCAAAAATCCAAATACAAAGAAGCTACTACCAAATAAATATCTGATCAAAAAGGTCCAAGCTTCAAGAAAACCTACAGATCTTGGTGGAGACTTGGCTACACTGGCCAGCTTCACAAGGAGAGGTGACTACACTGGTCACCCTCCAGTTCTTTTCTCCTTCTTCTAACTCCTCCCCCATTTTGATTGTGAACACAACACGACAGAGCTTAGAAGGAAATACCTGAGTCCCCGAGGACGAGTTACTGGAGAGGAGATTTGCATGGTAGTCCGGCATTCTGGATGGGAAGAGCTAAAACCTTTCACACACATGAGTTGATTGTTCAATGTTCACAGGGTATACTTTAGGAATAGGATTGATATAAGATGACTTCTTAGCCGAAACTGTGACAATGATGTGTAGAATTTAAAGGCTGTCGATTTTAAAATTCAAAGTCTCACAGAAGTTCCGACACACTAATAATCTAAAGGTCCGACAGAGCTCCAAACTACAATTTTATGAAGATAAGTTTAATAATCGTATTGTCCTACTTTCTTTATTTTCCCGTTCTTTTTCTTTTTCTTCACTTATTATTTCAAATAAGTGTTTGCTAAGGGACTAGCAAAGGTAAAGCATGTGGAATGATGAATCTGCGATTCATCATCTTTATTCATTTATTTTAGCTTAAAATCCCTTATAAAACACCTGCATATAACTCTAACTCCACATTCTCACTAACTTACATCTGTGTAAATATTGTACACTTCTTACTAATTTTAACCTAAAATAAAGAAAGAAAGAAAGAAAGGAAAAATAAAGAAAACAAAATAAAAAAGGAAGACTGTGTACAGGCTGACCCGAACCCCGAGAGAAGGCCAAGACTTGACCTTATCAACCAGGAATAAAGTAGGGGGAGATAAGGGTCCTTAAGCAGAAAATCAAAAACAATGTGTGCGTGTTGTTGTAAATACTTCACACTTATTTTGTGTATATATGTATAAAACTAACACTAATTTATTTGTGCATTAATTGACCTCAAATCGAATAACTTTCAAAACCAAAGTTGTAAATAAAAATGTGTCCTAATTAATAAAAATGATTGCACAATTAAATCATGTACAGAATAAAAGTAGCCACACTTGGAAAAGGCCACTAAGCACTAATTTTAAGATCAATTCCGGCTCCATATGACTCAAATTGAACCAATATCACTTCCATTGGATTCTAAATTAAATTATCTTCAAAATGGCTATGATTTTATAATTTTTGGAGTTACGGTTGAAAAGTCAGTTTTCTGGGGTAGTTTGCCCAATTTTCACATTATTTTGTGCATATTGTATTTGTATATATTTGTAAGACTAATAAAAATAAAAATAAAAAAATATATAATAATAAAATTCTTAAAACAAAAAAGGCTAATTTCCTTATTTACCCTTGTATATAATGTCATATATGAATATAACATATGTATATAGTTGCTATTTTTTATTAACCATCATAAAAAATAAAAAATAACATTTTTAATTCAAAAAAATAAAGTGACGAAAATTCAAAAAAATAGATAATTTTGTAAATAGTTTTATCTCTTTTACTTTCTCATGTTATCTCTTCCACCAAAACAATTCAAAAATCCATTTCAACTTTCATCTCTCTTATATTTTTATCCAAAAAATTCAAAAAAAATTCAAATTTCATTCCATCTTTTCTATTTATAAGGCTCCTTCTCCCTCATTCCAACTAAATCAATCTTTAGAGAGAAGAGCCCGATCTCCTAGAGAAAATTTCGTCGAGAAAGTTGCCTAGCCTCCAAACCGTCCGGTGACAGCGAGTCGGCCTTGTCGAGGCGATCACGGTCCTTTTCTGCTCCTAAGGTGAGATCCATATTTTTCTTTGTACTTTTATCTTAGTTTAATCGTAGTTTAGTTCATCGCATTTTTTATCGTCATGTTTATTTCTCTAGATCTAAAAAAATTCATCACGATTTTGATCCGCTCCGATTCGATTTTTCATCTCATCTTCGTGATCTCTCCGCCTTCAATCTCTACCTCCCACGATCTATCAACTCCGACCACACACGGTGGTCAGATAGTCGGATTCAATCCTCTCATTTCCGTCAAATCCCCGTTCATATTCTGATTTGTAGATAAATAAAAAAAATCTTTTTGTTCTCTAACGTTTGTTTTGCAGGATCATAAAAAATAAAAAAATAAAAAAAATCTTTATCCTTTTTATTTACTATTTTTCGGATTTACATAAAAATATAAAATTTTAAAAAAAAATATTCACTATTTACATTGCAAACATAAGAAAAAAACGAGGGACGGCTGCCCCCGGGCGCCGCCGCCCCTCCTCTTGGCAGCAGCCCACCGCCGCGCCCTGTCGCCGCAGCGTCCCCTCTCGCCTAGGCGCTCCACCACTGCCATCATCCTCGGCCCAGCCCCTCGAATTCGAGAGTGCCGCCCTCGGCCCAGCCTCCAGGCGACCTCCACCGCCCAGATCTATGCTGCCCACACCGCCCTGCACCCTTGCCGACCCCCGTTGACGCCTCCAAGGCGCGCCGCCCACGGCCTTTCGTCCTCCTGCATCCCACGCTCGCCCGAGCTCCGCCGCCTTCGCCCCCTACGCACTCCCCTTCTCTCCGGTCGGCCGCAGCCTCCTCGTCGTAAGACCCGCCGACGTCGAGCCCCTCACCATCCCTCTCTGCCCGCGCCAGGTCACCGCACGCGGCGCGACTCTCCGCTCGAGTCGCGCACTCCGCCCACCGCAACTCCGAATGCCCAGCGGCGCCGCCATACGTGTTGTGCTCTCCTTGCCGAGGAAGACAACGGCAGCGCCCCCAAGTGCCTCCCCTTTTGGTTTGGAAACGAAGAAGCCCTAGCTTCTCTCTCTCTCTCTCTCTATATATATATATATATATTGGACAAATTGCGTGAAGGGCCCCAAAACTTTTTGAATTTGCAAAAAACGTCCCTGCCAGCCTAAAACACATGCCAAGCACGTGACATATTAGTAAAATTGCGCATTCTCTCATGTGCTTTATTTTTATTATTTAGTAGATGCAAAAATAAAACTTAATTACATTTTGGTCTCTGAACTGCAGAACAATAATTTGCTTGTGCTTTTCATTGAAATAAATGTTTTTATTAGTCCAAAAATCTTGCAAAAATTGTACTAGGTTCCTGATGTGATTATCTTCGTTGCATAAAAATTTCATTTCATTTTGTCTTCATTTATTATTATTTAAAAATAAAAAAGAGTGCCTTTTTATCTTCCTAAAATCCATAAATTCAAATATCATTCCAAAAATTCCAAAAAAATTAGAGTACTTGTATTTCATTGTATTTTAATTTCCAACCAATTTTCACGGATTAATTAATTATAAAACCCAAAAAATTGAAAAATATCAAAAATCTTATAAAATTCATAAAACATTCTACAAAATCCAAAAATTAAGATTTCAGTTCCTGTTTCTAGATATTTGCATCTAGTTTGTTTTAAAAATAATTGTCAGGAGTTTTAGGCACTTAGAATATTTTTAAGTTGCAAATTACCCTAGGTTGTGTACATTTTCATATTTTCTCACTGTTTGATTTTTGGAAAAATACAAAAACATCTAAAAATTACACAAAAATTCTCAAAAACGTTTCAAAACTTTTAAAATCCAAAAATATTTTTTTAGGATTTTCTGAGCATTGTTGATTAATTGAAAAATTACAAAAAGAGTTGGTGTGCGTATTTTTGATCTTGTGAATATTACTTCATGTTATTCTTTGAAAAATAAAAAAATAGCAAAATCAATATCACTAAAATTTTGAAAATCAGAAAATAAAAAGATTAAAAAAATAAAATTCACAAAAAACGAGGATAGTTGTCCTTTGATATTATTATTTTCTCTTAATTGATTTTTTATTAATTGAATAACCTTCGGGATTTGCAGCCTCCCTGAGTTCGACCCTGTCCGCTATACAGGTTAATAAGTAGCAAAATAAAAAAATATTTGTTATTTTCATGGGATTTTGGGGATAATAACGACGACATATTTACCATAAATTTTCCATCCGTCTATGAAATTATCGTCTCAACAAATATACCGAACACCACAAGATAAGGCTCACCCTTGTGAGGGTCCTCAAGGTGAGAAAAATCAAAGATCTCAGAATAATCAAAAGACTCAGCCCCGTGTTTATACATATGGAAACACCAGTAGTGAAGCAGAGTATCAAGAGAATGATGTATCCTCCCGCAGATACTCCTCAGAGAGTAATACATACTAGTCAATCAATAATCAAAACAGAAGCTCACCCTTGCGAGGGTCGTCAGGGTGAGCGGACTCAAAGGAGTCTGATCCATCAGATGGATCACTGAAGCTATCTCAGTAGGCGACAAATCGTTTACCAGCAGAAGAGACCAACATATTAAGAAAATGTGGCAGCATCCCATAGACAACCCTCGGGGAGCATACTGCCAACTAAGCATCTAATAATCATATCAGAATGTCTTATCCTTACGAGGACCGTCAAGGATAGCACACTTAAAGGAGTGTAGTCAGATGGATACCAAGATCCAATAAATTGGATACAACAAGAAGGCAATGGGGATCAGAAATTCATCAGATGACTCGGTTCTGTGCTCCAACAGATAGGAGACACAATCAGCAAGGGGAATCGAGCACAAAGAAAATATTGCATTTTCACGCAGATAGTCCTCAGGGAATAATGCGAACTAAATCAATCAAGTCCTGGGATTATTGCCATCAAATCTTAGGTCCTCAAAAGAAATCAATCAATCAATAATCAGGAGGGCATAAGGTCATGTGAGGGATGAAAAATAATCAGGTCAATCACAATATGTCCCTCAAGTCAATCAATCTAGTTGAGATGGCACAAAATATAATTAGAAACCCTCTAGGTGCCATGGGTGGATGAAAGAATCAGGAGATCGGGGATGGGTCAAATAAGAAAATGAGAGATCATGTGGGTTCCACACAACATCTCTCTGAAGTCTGAATCAGATAGTCAATCAAATCTCTAAATCAAGATGGGTGGAGCCTCAAAATAGATCGATCAGTCATACTCATGAAATCGTTATCAAACCATAAAAGTATATCACATCCTCAATCCGGTGTGCGAGATCAAAATCCTCGAATAAGAATCACACCTAATAATCGTGCATCATCAAAGTCCTCAATAGGCTCTAAGCACAGATCTAAAGTCAGATCCACCAAGAGTAGGGTATCAATCTCAACGTCCTCAAAACATGCATGACTTACGCCAATAATCAATGTAAGTCAAAATCCTTGATGCGGGCTATATCCGTAAGCACTAAAATCTCGGGTAAGAGAAATAATGATACATAGGGGAATGAGGAGGGTGGGCGAGATGTAGGTGGACACAGTCAAAAATTTGGTTCCAGGAGAGGGTCTCCTCGAACCGAACTAGACGTGGGTGAAATGGGAAAGGAGAGAAAAGCCGCAAAATCCGGCTAAAAAGGTGAATCTCAAGATCCAATATCACGACTCGATGCAAATGAGGAGATGTATGTATAAGAGAGGTAGAGAGACTCAAAGATGAAAAATAATGACTCACATGGATGGGACCACAAATTCAAAGAGATGGGAAAATGCAAATGGACTCCAAGTCACAATCAATACACAAAGCAAACCCCCAATTCACCTACTCAACATAGTGAAGATCGGGATGTGGTCTTTTTATCTTGCCAGTTTTAGAGTTAGGTGATCATCACGAAGTTGTACACATCGAAGATAGGCTTGGGATTTGGGTACTAGTCCTTAACGTGTACGTAGGAATAATGCAAATGAACTTCAAATCACAATCAATACACAAAGCAAACCCTCAATTCACCTACTCAACACAATGAAGACTATGATGTGGACGTAGGAATAAAATGTGCATACAAGGAGGGGGTTTCTCTCCCTAATACAAAGAGTCCATTGCATTTTATTTCAAAGATCAAGTAGAGTTAGCAGTCCTGATTTTATTTTTGGTTATCACTTTTTTTATTTGTTTTTCAATGCACATGCCTAATGGGGTTTCCAATTCCATTTAGCTTCCTAGGTGAGCAAAATCAGAGGGAGAATATCGGAAAAGCCATGCAAGTTAGAAATCGATGATGTATGCAAAGTAAGAAGACTTATAGTGCTTCCCATCTCTCTCCATGTGGGATGCATAATAGGATTAAAACCTAGACTATATGCAAATGTCATCCGATGAAATCACCCTAGGATAGTAACTCCTATTATTGTGAATCACAAAATGTCAGTTATTCGGAACCAAACCCTAAGGTCCGATCTTGGAGGCGTCTCGGTGCCCACCACAACGGGTCCTGCCAGCGTTGTATGACATCTCTCACGGCATGTGGGTTCGAATCTAGATAATTAAAAATTATTATTTGACTAAGTCCAAAAGCGCATCTATAGGTACATGCAAATATATTAGGGGCTTTCGACCTTAATCTATCGGCAAATAATTCCTAGGCTCGGCTCATTCACACAAAATAATAAAAATAAAATAATGAAAAAACATCAAAATCGTCGAAGCCCCCAAGGGAACAATCCCTCGGGCATTGGACCTCGGGAAGTTGAAGTGTGGAGAGTCCGAATTATTATATGCCAAGTGACACTCTCTCACATAAATATGCAAATTTTTTGTAAAGCATAATAAAGTGAAGCTCAGAAACTGTCTCAAAAATTCCTCCAAGTCTGGATCAGTTGCTCTCTCCAGTCAGTTCAGTCAGAAGGTCGGCTCCACCTTGATTGAGTACATAGGTCCTTCGAGGAGATCCTCCTTCACGTCACGGTCCCTCGTAACAAATTCAAATATGAAGTGTCAAACAGTTCCCAATAATATCAAATAATAGAGAAAATAGTTAAATAAATAAATGCAAAAAATGAATAAATGAATAAACAAGAGATATAAGACAAAAATCATATAATCTCCTTCTAAGCGACGTTGCTCCCCAGCAACGGTACCATTTGATAAAATCGAGAATTGTCATCGACCGTGCATTCCACAAAAGGTGGGAAGCAGTCGCTGTGATGACCGACGAATCCTCGGATTTGATCAACAGATAACCCACAACAGATAACCCACAATATGAATACAATAATGAATAGCAGAAATGTGGAGTTAAAATTTATTATAACTCTACAACAATGTGTATAGTGTGTAAGTACGTGTAGAGGTCGAACACTGGGAGCAAACGGGAGGAGGAGGCAAAATTAATGGACAAAACTTTTTCTTTTAACTCTTGTCCAATTTATTGTTTTTATGGGAGTTTTATTTTTTTATTTTTAATTTATATTTTTTATTTGATTTTTCATTTTCTGGTTTTTTTATTTTTTATATTTTTATCTTTTTATGTTTTCTTTTTCTTTTATAGAAATAATACAGCATATATAAGGCTTTATATACTCAATATATAGTAGTATATTTATAAATAATAATAAATATTTATAAAATATGGGAAATAAATTGTTTTTAGATTTTTCATATTTTTCTAATGTTTTTGTAGAATTTTTACTAATTTTTATGTATTTTGAAAGTTAAAAAATATCCTAAATAAGGGATTAATAAATAATCCAAAATTGATTTGGGTTTGAAAAATAGAAAATAATTCTCAAAATTATCCAAATCAATTGTAATCTATAAATAATAATATATAGATAATTATAAAACATAAAAACATATTTTTCGCATTTTTGTAGATTTTTCATATTTTTTCGGATTTTGGAGCTTTATGATTTTTATCATTTTCTTTTTATATTTTTAGAGATTTTTGTTTTTTATACTCAATATAGAAATATATAAACCATATATAATTTTTTTGTATTTTTAAGAAACGTTTTTATATTTTTTGGATTTTTTATAGGTAAACGTGGAATATATAGGCTCCATTATATTTTTAATAAATAGATAAAATGCAAAAAATGCTAATTAACAATATGGGCATGCATGTATATAACATAAAGCATCTAATCCTTTTTGCACTTTTTTCGGAGCACATTAGGTATTTTTATAAATAGGCAAAAAGCATAAAAAAATACGTCCTAGCATAGGCATTTTTACAATAAAAATAAACTTCAGGGGCTCGGATGCAAACTTGCCAAAAATATACAATGTTACTTTTATTTTATTGAACTATTTAATAAATAAAAAATCACTAGGGCTAATCATGCAAAAAACCCACGACATGGGACTACACGTGACACATGCTTGGAGGGATTGAAGTGTAAATACAAGAAAATTCAGGGACCTCTCAGCAATTTTCACAAAAATATACAACGTGTATTTCATTTTATTGGACTAAATAATAATTACAAAAACTCACAAGGGTGTCCTTGTAATTTCGCCACCTCACATGCGATAACACGTGAGGTGACGTGGACTAAACCCAAGTGCAATTAAAATAAATACAGGGGCCTAAGTGAAAAATGTCCATTTTATTTTAAATGGCTAACTTTATTTACAGGACTAAATAATGAATATAAAAAGGTGGGGCAAAGAATGCAATTTACCCCATAATAGGCACGATCGGACGACTAAGATTTCTTCAATTAAACACGTGCCGAGCATCCGATGGCTGGTACCGCTTCGTGGATCGACGGTAACGATTAGATTGCATCGAACGATCAGACGGCTGATACATGGCATAATCCAACGGCTCTGGTGTGATCTGGGGCTCCTCCCCAGATTGGACGTCAGTTGTTGTTCGCGAAGAACATGGAAGAACAGTCCCCCCTTCCTTCGATCGACGATTCCTCTTCCACTAGACAGTTTTTGGCGATGGAGATGGGCTCTACACGTCTGGGGCACCTCTTTGCAGCTGCTAGTGTCACTTGGTGGGCCAACAGAGCTCATAGGATGGCAAGCGAGCTCCTAGAAAGAAATACCTCTAGTTATCCACAAGTCGACTCGATTTACGCCTAGAAGGGCCCAGTTGGCTTCGTGACTTGCATAGGAAGGACGCACGGCTCAAGGCAGTTCTCCTCGACTAGAAGTAAAGCTGAAATGCATCAAAAATAAGGTGGGTAGAGATGCTTCCGGCGAGATGGTGGAGGGAAGCTTTGATTCACATAATCAAGGAGATTCTGGTTGGTCTAAGATGGATGGGAGGTGTGGGGAATGAAATGGGAGGGAATGGCGGGTCAGAACTAGTCGTTTGAACAGTCTGCTCTTGCGAATTATGAAGTGGTCGATTAATGCTCACACACTAATCTAACTATTAAACCAATGGCATAATTGAAATGCTGGAATTAAACTTACCTGAAATAAGAAGAATGCGCAGCTCTACCTGGCTGAATGGCCAAGGAGCAGAGGTCGTCGGCATGGGCGTTTTGGGGTGCACCTTCACCCTTCATCGACTGTCGCGACCCCTCCTGTCACGAGGGTGCTCGCTTTGACCGAGTCACAGGGATTCAAGGGGAAGAAGATGGCCAAAATTGGATGGAGGAGCGAAGGTGTTTATTTATGAGCGTCCATATGCACCCTTATTGACCGGCCAATGGCAAGGAAACGATGTTATGTTCATGGGATCTAAGGATCGGGTGAGTATGTACAGTGATCCAGGAGTATTTCTTGTGAAGGAAGCGAAGGTGATGGATGGACAGATCATGCGGGAAAAATGGCGGAAAAGCGGGGAGTTGACACGCAGTGTCTTATCAGACGGTTGGAGATCAAGTTGATCAAGGTCAACCAACGGAGGAACCCGATTGGTCCAGCTCAGCCCGCTACAAGATAAAACAGGCTGATTTATTAAAGAATAAATGATTTTATTAATTTTTGTGTATAAAATAAAGTTTTTTATTATTTTATGTAGTATTTCATTATGATTTTTATTTATTTTTTGCATTATTTATTAGTAGTCAATTTTTAATAGGGTATTTATAGGTATATTTATCTATATTTTGTACATTTTTATTTTATATCTCTTATTTTATTATTTTATTATCTTATTTTATTTATAACTTATTTTTGTGAGTATAATATATTTTTATTTTATTTTTATGATGTAATTTGTACACTTAAATATAGAAGTATGTATATTTTGTATGTATATTTATTGGCATTTTACCTATGTTTTATATACATCATTTTATTTTAATGTATCTTATTGATTTTATTTCAGTTTTGTAATTTTAATAGAATATGAATAATATTTACATTATTACAAAAATATGAAAGAATAAAGAATAAAAGAATAAGTTTCCCTTTTATTTTTATATGTATAACATTGGTATGTTGTCTATGTATTTACATAGACTTATTATATTTTGCATTTTCCTTTTGATTTAATTTTTTAATATACACATATATTATAAATAATATTTGTAAAGATAAAAAATATAAATTTGTAAAATTAATAAAGAATGAATAAATTAAATATTTTAATCGATATAATGTACAATAAGGGCCCAAAACCTAACTTTAACACAGTAACTTCAAAAATATAAAATCACAACCATTAAATAGCTTGTGAAAAGTTATATACAATTAAAGGTGATTTTGATATGTTTTGAGTTTTTATTTGAAAGATATGGATCTGTGAAGTTTGGTTTTTGGCTTTTTATTTTGTATACAAAATATACACTATGTATTATTTTTGTGCAAACTCAATTTGTATTTTTTTTACATTATTATCTACAAGTTTCATATGCAAAATTTCTTTATTTGATGAATAAAGAATAAAGAATAAAATTGGTGTCAAAAATACATAATTAAAGAATGAATAAATGGCATTTTTACTGTACTTTTGGCCCTTATCTCCCCCTACTTTATTTCTAGTCGACCAACTCAATTCTTGACTTGATCTTAGGGTTAGGGTCGTAAAATATTTTCAATATTTTATTCCTTTTTCTTTTCTTCTTTATTCTATAATTTTAGCATTAAAAACCTTATTTTATATACAAATACCACAATAAATAATGAATGTTATTATGTACAAATTGATGTTATTTACATGCATTAGATAGGCTTTTTAAGTTCAAAATAATAGAATAAAGAATGATGAATTTGAGTTTCATCAGATCTTTCTTCATAGTTGGAATGTATTCCATGGCTTTTAAGAGTGGTATTTTCCAGGACAATATTGTGCAAAATTTCTATCACACCTGGATCAGATAACATTTTTTAATTTTTCTAATTTTTTGTTGTTTTTCATTGCATTTGTAAATGGAATATTTACATCATTAGAAAACTATTCTGATGAATTAGCTTTTACATGCAAAAGATCAAAAGGGTATAATCATTTGCTCTAGCGGAAATGTTAACAAAAAGAACATCAGTGTCGCCGGCTCACACTGGATCCGTTGTTGGTGTCGGCGTCTCTTTGGTTGCATCAGTGTCGCCTTGGCTTTTATTGCTTGAAGTGTATTTTTGGTTTTCTTCATTTTTTTGTCATTTTCAAAATCTGGTGATGCATGCTCCTCTTTCTTTTTCCCTCCCCCGAACTCGATGCGGGCTAGCTGATGGAGGCCCTATGGCGGCATAAGCTCACCATATCAATGCAATCTCTAATCCAGTGTCTATAGCTTCATAGTCCATGAGATATGAGGTAAACACCTGGACTAATCCCTGACTTGGATATAAGGATCATGACTTAACCTAATAAGAGGAGATGAAATCTTCTGATATAATAAGTTTCGCTAAACTACACTACTCGTTTACCTTTCTCTTCTTTGTTACTAAGCACTCATGACTCTTTATCTTGTGATTTCTAGAAACCCAACATGTATTGGTAGGTCATTGCAAGGACCTTAGTTAGCCAGTCAATAATAGTAGCTTCTAATGTAAGGTATCTAGTAGTTTTTTTGAATCTGTTTCCTTTAGCTTAATGTACATGTATAAGAAAAATAGTGAGACCGATTTTCTATACAAGCCTTATTTTGTGAATGGAATAAAAAAATGAGATGCTCTCTATATAGCATTATTATTGTATTTTATTCCTAAATGTTACCTATTATTGTTAGATAAAGTTGTTACTAAGTAACCAGATCCGATCAATTGGAGGATCCGACAACCCAGAACTGAGGTCGTGACACTGAAGAAGGCACCTTCTGACCTGAATCCTTTGTCAGCAAGCCATCCTTTCTTCAACACATGTAGCGGAGTTTCCCTCCAATCGACTGCTTCGAGCATTCGATCACTGCATGGAGAACTTTCATGAAGAACACATCCATCTTGAGGAGATCATATTGACACCATGTGATATTAGATCCACGTCTGAGATTGCATTGATGGATTTAATCCCACACCGTTCAATTCCAACACATGTAAAAGTTGCAAAAAAAATCCTTCGAGTTTTTTTTATCGTGCAAGAATATCCTCCGAGTATTTAGTACTCAATCTAATAGGAGGGGAGGGGTATTTCTGTCTTTCAAATTATAAAATTAATGGTGGTTGCTCATTTCCGTTAGCTAAAGTCCTCACTATTATCAAATCAAGAGATCAGATATCACATTATAACTTTTTAAGATTTGTGTACGACATTAAATCGAATGTATAGTTAATGAACTTGTACGTAATTTACTCAAATCTCAAATTAATATCATGTTAAGAGGCTAGATGGAAAAGGTTTCCGAAGTAATTTCACCCTATAATGATTGCATCTAAAAAGCTGAAAAAGATTCTTGGGAAACGCAGGACAACTCCAAAAATGATAAGTTGCTTTTCCCTTTAGATGGATTGATAATGAGACCCACAATGTGTCCGGAAAGTCCTAGCATACAAACAATAATAGGAGAATAAACAGGCCCCCATAGGGACATTAAAAGAAACCGCCTAATTTTTTTTAAAAAAGAGGGAGTTTGGAAACAATAGTACTGTGGCAAAGGGTGAAGGATTTGGGTTGGCATTGACGTATAGAAGTACATAAAAAAACAAGGAAGTGGGAGACGTGAGTGAGGGAAAGGATTTTGATAATGACGTGATTGCATGATAGTAATGAGTGCACTGCACCACAATTACAACATGTTTGCATGATGTCTCCTCAATTACGAGGGTCTTCTATGAGCATACATTTACCGTAATAATTTATTGGGCACACGAGTAGAAAATTATTGGCCATTAGTATAAGTCTCGTCTTCACGGCATTAGAAGCTCGAATATATAAATTTATAGCAAAACTGTGAAATTTGTCCTACACTATTCTCACTGTCGCATGTTCCGTACGCATTTTTTGTACCGGTACCCAAACCACACACCTGTTATAGGACGTCTGGAACATTGATTCTGATCCAACGGTATAGCCATTCTCCGTTATCTGGAATACATCCAGACCGTTGGATCAGCAGACCTGTTGGAATATATCCGATTTGCGAGTCTTTGATGTCAAGAAATTATACAAGTTATAGCTTAATTGCAAAAAGGGATGATATTCTGGCTTAGCGCCAGTCTAATAGTCTAATCCCCCCTCTCCACAACAATGAAAGGATCCATATAAATTCCAAATAAAAAATGGCGCAAAAGAAAATAGTGGAACAGACGTGGAAGCCCACTAGTTGGGTTGGATTCGTATGTACAATGGCCTGGGCTCCTCATCCAATTCCATAGCTTCCATTACCACGGAATTGTTAAAAAAAATGAGGGCGGGGGGGTTTATAAGTGCGATTTATCTTATAATATTGTTCAGTTGTTATGAGAAATAATGAATGTATCAGTATTTTTTATATCTGTGTGAGAAAAACGGAATCTACGTCGTGTTGGAGGTAACTTAATTAGATACGTCTCGTTTTTCCTCTATTTTTTATTTCTTTGAAATGGATTTTTGGACGATTTAGATCATAATATATCACCTTAATGTTATTCAAATTCAATTTAATTCGAGACTTCTAACTTATCCATCAAGACAATCAAATTTTAACGGCTCAGAATTATTGAAATCGATCCCTCCATATGGATATGTTCAAAATGTATGTTTTCCAAAAAAAAATGAACCACATATTCCACTTACTATTCTAAGTAAATCCTCCATAGATTCATTTCCAAAAAATTAAAAAATATATGGAAAAAGAGCGGATATAGGTAAGTTACCTACATCATGATGTACGTTTCCCTATATAGGGACCCTTTCAAATGAGGTGGGTCTCACCAATATTGTGGTGTGCCATCAATCAGATCCCTCAGATCTCAATCTGACGGCTGCATCAAAAAAATTATCCAAAAGGATATTTTCATCATCTCGATTTTACTTAATTTGAATTTCATTTAATAGCCTTGATAGTCATCATTTTAAGTTTTTCTGGATTTGGTATTTCTCATTGATACCTTTTGAGTGTGTTCGGTTGGGGGGTTACCCCACACTTTGGGTGGGTTACCCCCCAAACCCATATTTCTAACCCACTTGTGGGGTCCACTATCTTTTCATCACAAAAAATATATATTATACCATCATATCATCTAAAAATAATAAAATAATCAACTTCTACTCATTATTTCAAACTTCAATACAATCACATCACAACAATTGTCCACTTTTTCAAATTCCAATACAATCATATCATAATAACTACACACTTTTTCAAATTTCAATACCATCACATCCCACAAAAACCACCCAACCCTTAACCCACCAACCAAACACATAAATACAAAAACCGGTTATCCTCCCCCAGATAACCCACGAACCAAACGCACCCTTTATGATTAATTTCCTATTTTGATATGAACGTTCTGGATTTATTCATATCTTTTTAAACTTCCGCGAGTTTTTTGTGAAAATATATTTCCTCTTTATAATTTCATAATATATTTTTTTATAATATCATTCAATATTTTTCAGTAAAATGCATATATTATTTTGTATATTTTATTTGGCTCTTTATAAAGTTTACATTCGAATTGTAAGTATTTGATTTTAAATCAAACAAATAATTTTTTCACGTTTTTTGTAAATGGGTATTTTCGTTTTTATAAGATTACAAATTGTAAGTTTTTCATGTCGCTCCTTCATATTCTTCATATTTGTAATATTACTGTCACATTTGTAAAAGCTCATGATCATTTTGCAGATTTCATGCAAATTCTGCAAAATAAGAAATCGATAATAACATTTTAAAAAAGTGGATCAATATGTAAAACAGAATGTCAAATATGTAGGAGATAATATGAATCATTATGTAAATTTAGAGAATATTAATGTAAAACTCTCCTCACAGTACAAAATCCTTATCAAGCATTTCATCGAATACATGTCATGCACAAAACTTATAATACAATGAGACGAATACTTGATGTACATCTACACGAAGCACCACATCATCGTAGCCAACGGCAGGGCAGAGACCGCTTGATGGCGTGGATGATGGTCGGGTACAATGGTGGAGAAGGAGGTCAAAGGTTTATGGCGTGGATGACCTTCGCACGTGATGGAGGGCTTCTGGTGGATGCTCATGTGCATTCGTGTGTGACGACACAACAACTGCATCTGCTTGCCGCCTCCTTCACATATTCCTTCCTCCCTGCCACCTCTGCCACGGCTTCCTCGTCGCACCCATATGCTTTCCCTGCGCACCACCATGCTCCTATGCTTCCACGACACACCATCGAGAGAGAAAGAGGAGGGACGAGAGAGAGAGAGAGGAGATAATTAGGATTATTAATTTGTGGATTGTCACGTATTGTTTTTAGAATGTGACAAATGATAAAAATAATTTTTCTACCATTAAAATAATGCAAATAATTTTTCATTTATCACAACCGTGTGATTTGAAATAAACGGATGAGATGGAGGGCTCACTACAAAAGTGGTGAGACCCCACCTCATTTGAATCTCTTATGTGTGTGTGTGTGTGGCAAGAGAGAAGGGAAGGAGGGGCTAAAATGGCTACGTGGGGGATAAGTTAGCTTCCCCCTTCTATTTATTTCAAGATTTTTATGTTATTTTTTCAAAGTTTGGGGATTAGTTAGATTAATAAGAGGATTATGTGATTCAAATTTCATTGAAAAATAGACATTCCTAACCTATCAAAGGGGCTGATTTCAGCAATTCTGAGACTGTTAAAATTTAGTATGTTGATGGATGGGATAAGAACCTCGAAATGAGTTCAAAATTTTAATTAGAACATGTTGATATTAGATGATATCAAATCCTGCAAAGTGTTTTGAAAAAATACTGGAAGAAAGCTAAAAAACGAATGGAGAAAACTAACTTGGTCTCCCTTTGGGGAAGCCTCATTTCACCGTATATATGAATGGGTTAAATGGGGCTACCCCATGCAGGGTAGCCAAATTAGCTACTCCACCCTAATTTTTAATTTTCTTGTAGAGTTTTTTATTGACATGCTAGGGGATTATGTTAGATTAATTAGAGTAATATGTGTTCCAAATTTCACAAAAATAGACATTTATAACTTGTTCATATGGAAGAGAAGCAACTTTAGCAATTATGAGACTGTTAAAATTTGACTGCCTTGATGTATTGGATATGAGTCTCGAATTTAGTTGAATTTTGAATGAGAATATGATGATACACTGTGATCTAAATTCTTTCAAGTCTCCTTAAAAATATAATAGGACATATTAAAGAAAGGATGATGTATCTAACTCCATTTTCACACACACAAACACACGCGTGCGCACGCACGTTCACGCAACACACACACACACATGCACCCACGCACGCACACGCACACACACAAGAAACTTCCAATAGGGCACGTTACTCTTGAATTCATGGGGGCAACCCCCTTTTGTAAAAGGAGTATGCTCCCTTGGAGCATGTAACTTACATACTCCCACTCTTTTTTCTCCTATTTTTTAGTTTTTGGAAATGAAACCTAGTGAAATTTTGATCACAATATGTCACTATGGTGTCATTCAAATTTCAAATTAATTTGAGACTTCTGTTCCCTCCATTGTCAACTTTTAAGGGTATCTGAATTGCTGAAATTGACCCCCTTCAGATGGAAGTATCAGGGACTTCTTTTTTATATGAAATACAAAATACATGTTCCACTTATTATTCTAAGTAAATTCTCACATGTTTCATTTCAAAAAAAAATGAAAGAAGGGTGGGAGTATACTCTTATATGCTCCCAAAGAGCATATTCATTTAACCCCCACCCACACACGCACGCACGCACACACAGAGAGGAAAATGTGCTCATGGGCACACACAAGTGGATATTCCCACGGTAACAAACTGGATATTTTAAATTATAATGTGCGTCAAAGCTGTTGATATTGATTCATAATTGAAAATACATGTTGTATTAAAATTTCAGGTGATTTGAAGTTTTGTAACGCATCCATCGAGTGATACCGGATGTATTTCATCAGATCTGTTGATTATTTATTAATGTTGGATTGTATTCACACTAGAAGTTGAGAATCTAAAACTTAGTGGGCACACCATGTTGTATGTGCCCATGTGCACATACTCATTGCCCATGTATATAACTGATTAAATAATTATATGAACACATTTCTTTTGAATTTCGCATTCGAGATAAAAAATCTTTATCACACGTCCAAATATAACCTTAAAATTACAAAGTTTTTATAGTAGATGAACTATTATTTATTTATGCTTCATACGTGATACTACTTTACTTATTTTTCTTTTACTTGATAATTGCAAATTAAGAAGGATTAAGAACTATTTTTCTTCAATATGTAATAAATTTATCAATATGCATGTGCAATAATTATTTTTATTGAGGTTTAATCACTTGTATCTTTTTCTACTTCTACAATATAAGTTATACCTCTTCTTTTTGTGCAATATAAGTTGTGCTTTTATATTCCTACAAAATTCATCATTCTGTCCTTTTGTAATATCAGTTATGCATTTATTTTACCTTAATAAAAATGTAGAATTGTGTGAAAAGGTAGGAGCACAATCGATAGTTAAAAAAAAGACATGACTGATATTCGACAAATTAAAAAAAAAGTACAAGTGATAAAACCCCTATTTTATTTGTGTATTCCCGTCCAAATGTGGGACTATATTTGCCATTCGATAAATGACTGCATAATTCCCAAATTTAGCAAATTCACGAATCGAGTGGGTGCATATGCTGCCTCTTGCACCACGTCCCTCCGCTCACGACACAGAGAAATCGTGATCCCAAGATCCTCCTCCGGTATGGGGCCCCGGAGCCGGAGAGACGAAGCCGACCAAGACGACGACGGCGGAACCGAGAAAGATGACGGCTTCTTCGAGACCTTCGACCGCATCCCCTCCTCGGTCTCCTTCGACGTCGGCTCCTCCAGCTCTGAGGACGACGCGCGCATGTCATTCGCCTCTGCCGTCGGCGATCCCTCCGAATTCCGCCGCCTCTTCTCCTCCGCCACCCGCATCGATCGGTTCCGAGATGACGACGAGGAGGACGACGATGACGGCGTAGAGGACCACTACAGCGTGTGGATGTCCGAGCCACTCTCCATCGAGGAGCGACGTAGGCGCCTTCTCAAGGGGATGGGGCTCGCTGCCAGCACCAAAAACGGCTTCGCCGCGGCGTCGCATCGCGTAGTCGTTCCCGTGGAGCCGCCGGCAGCTCCTGAAGTTACTACTCCCGCCTCAGCGCAGCCGTCGCGCCGCGCTACGATCCGATCCCAGTCGGATCCGGCGCTGTCAAGCATTGTGGAGCGAGATCCCGCGGCGCTGGCACGGGCGCAATCCGTGCCGCTGGCAAAGGACGCGGGGGCGATGGGGAGGCGAGCGTTGTCGAGGAGGGGGACGAGGAAGGAGGCGAAGGTGAAGGGAGAGGATCCCGTGGCGTTCTACACGATAAAGAATTTGGACACGGGGAAGGAGTTCGTGATAAATCTGGAGAACGGGGCGTGGAACAGCCGGTTGAGCGATCTGCAGACGGGGACGCAGATGACGATGGATGAGTTCGAGAAGTCGATGGGGCACTCGCCGATAGTGAAAGAGCTGCTGAGGAGGGAGGGTGCGGGGAAGGGAGGAGACGGTGGCGGGAGCGGTGGCGGGAAAGGAGGAGGAGGTGGTGGGAAGAAGAAGGGGTGGCTCAAGAACATCAAAAGCGTTGCCAACTCGGTTACCGGATTGGTCATTGATCAGAAGGAGGGGAATGCTGTGGTGGACCGCGTCGCCAGTCGGAATGCGGCTGCCACAGCTGGCGCTGCCGCAGGGTCGGGATCTTCGTCGACGGACTGGATGAAGGTAATGTACTTAATTATGGCTCTCAAGATCAAAAGGATTGTTAAAATGTCCATCACCCTCCTGTAAAGATCCATTGTTGCAATATTCTTGCAATCCCTGGCAGTCGATAGTCAAATATTCGCTCCCCTATCATGAACGTATCAAGAGTATCGATTCAAAAACAACTAAACCAGACTACGATGGATGACCAAAACATGCTTTATATGATTATATCTCAAAGGTTTTATATTTTTCTTTTGTTGGCTCACATGATCACATAGGTTCAAATTTACTGGTACTGTTCTGTTCAACTAGAGAGCAGATCGTCTGTTGTAACTAAGATTAACCCCTTTTTTATTTCTTTTGCGATTTTAATTTCAAGTTACAACCTTATAAATTGAATCTTAGATTAATGATCTTCATATCCTTCAAATTTCATTCAAATCGAAGGTTAGTTGTTCTTTTATCTCAATAGATTTGTAGCCGATAGATCTTATAAACTTTTTAAATTACCACTACGATTTTTTGCACAACGTAATTACTCCATCGACCCTATAAATTACCCCAAGAACCTCCATGGACTTCAAACAAATTAATCGGAAGATTCATGGGGTATGAGTTGGCGAGTTTACGAGGTCGAAGGGAGAATTAATTTGTTTTAAAGGTCGTGGAGAGGTAATTGGCAAGTTTATAGATCTGTTGAGTAAAAGTCCCTTATATTAATAGTCAAAATCTGAATTCTTTAAATGAAATTTAAGTTACTTCAATACGTGGGAGACCATTTCCCTGTCAAAATTGAGGAAATCGATGGTATGTTGTAAATGACATTTTCAACATGGGATGTAAAGCACGAAGAATGTTGGATGAGGATCTGACGTTCTTCCTAAAAGACTGAGAATAATGGGTCGCATCTCGAAGCAGAGAATAGGTGATTGGTTGTAACCCCTACACTACAGTCTATTGCAGCGGGGGCTACAGTAGACGATCCTCTCTACAAAATCGAAATCCAAAGGAGGTATGTCTGAGACCGTTCGATCTTTAATGGAAGGCGGGATTGTATGTTGTCTCTGCTCTGGGGAGGAACCCGGCGGAAAGAGGTGTTGTACTGCAAGCTGCATATGAGTCCAGGTGTTTTTCTATTCGGTAAATTGAGAATACAACCACATCGAAACAATGTCTACATCTCACGGATAAAATTTGAATTCTTATTCTTTTAGTGGTTAAATTGTCTGGTGGTTTAAGTTAAAACCTTGTTACTGAAATTATCGGTTGCATGCGTTGCTACAAACAGGTGCACAGGCGCGGGAAGCCATACAAGGAGCTGACGGGACTGTACATGTCGCAAGAGTTCCAAGCTCACGAAGGCTCTATCTGGTGCATCCGCTTCAGTGCCGACGCCGCCTACATGGCCAGTGCCGGCGAGGACCGCGTCATCCACGTCTGGCAGGTCGTCGAGTGCGACACCGCCGTCCCATCCTCGGGGAGGCCCCTCGCAGAGGCGGACCCAGCCGCCGCGCCGAAGGATCCGGTTGCGACCAACGGAACGTGCCCCTCCCCGGAGAGGCCTTCGACCACGCCGACGCTAGAAGTGAGGCCCTCTGCGAAGATGAAGAGGGGGAAGACCATGTCCACGTCGAGGAAGAAGGGGTCAGCATCGATACCGGAACACGTGGTCGTGCCTGAGACCGTATTCTCGTTGTCGGAGAAGCCTGTGTGCTCGTTCCAGGGGCACTTGGATGATGTCTTGGATCTCTCGTGGTCCAAGTCCCAGGTACATATATGCGTGGACCGCGTGTCTATCTGTGTTCCCTCCTCGGTTTATATCAAGTTTCGTGCCTACTAAATAACCTTTGTCGTTCGAATTATACAAGTCCCGATGGGTTATTGTGTTTGTTCAGAGGCCTTAAGGCCAAAGGAACATCACAGGTACGGTTTCTCCCGTTCTGTTCGGAGGACGGGTGCGAATAGTGCTTTCGCGTGCGTATGGATTCATAACCATGCTCATCGTTAGAATCGTGATGAGACTAGCTTAATGGTTTTCTTAACAATGATGAGAGGAGACTTAGGCTTCCTCCATAAATCGGCCTTTTCTGTACTGTCTTCATTGTGTTAGTCTTCATGTTGTTTCTGAAGGCAGTGATGATTATCGACTTTTGAGGCATAAGTTCTTTGGGGGGAATATGTTAATTGGAAGGTAAAAGTCCTTTTGGTAGGTTGCACTCTGATGTATGTTCATAATTTGGGATTCTCATAATGGTGAATGCTGCCAGGCTCACCCATGAATTTGTGTAAACTATGGGCAACTTTGCAATAGGCTTTACACTCTGATGTGTGTCCTTTGTCCATTATGCCAAAACACTGAGTTAGGTTGGCACCATACATCTGCCCTGGAGATCTATCTTTTGTGGAGGTATTATGGCGATACTTTTGTTGGTATTATGGCGATAGTGGTTATGCATCTCTTAATCATGATATTGGACATGCACTTGTTTTTGCCGAATTGGTGACTAGTTTAGTGCGGAGGATTCGGCGGCGATGCTCATTTGCATGTTGTCTCGTACTCATGACTTGTAAGCATTGACTGGATATTGCTTAATTTCAGAGGAGGTTCGAAAATGGGAAGTGGTTGCTTTGTTTTGTACCAGACCTATTACATTGAAGATTCGAGGAGTTGTTTGAGATGTTGGAGCTTCTTCAAGAATTCCTGTTTGCCGGCATGTCCGTAGATGCCCAAGTTTAGGTCAACAAACCTTTCATGATGTGTCAAGCTTATAAGTTTTTTTATAGGTGTATGACTAGTTAGAACTTTTATGAGTGCAATGTTTTGTTTAAGATAAAGGCATTGAGGAATGTTCTGGACATATTGTATTGCTTCATAGGAAAAAATTGGTAGTGTTTTTTTTGTTGCTTCTATGCATAACAAGTCTGCTCGAGCTTCTATGCAATAAAAAGTCTGCTTGATTGATGTATCTTCATTGCTCAAGAGGGAGTTTCAGGTCTAAGATGTTGTCTCCAGGATATAACGTGAATGAAAGGGACTTCGGGGGATTATGCCCTTCGTCAATTCTATGAACTTTGTGATAGAACAAATTCTATTATCTTCTACATTGCTAGGTGTTACTCAGAGAACGGATTACATATCTCGCAGTAATGTAGTTGTCATGGATTCATTTACAATTCTTTGATTATTTGATTCTATATTTTTCCCCTCTTCCGATGAATTTATTGATGACTTCTAACCTTGAGTAGTCACTGCTGTGCTATAAAAGGAAAAAATTCAGTCTATGACCAATACATCTATTTGCCCATCTTTTATTAATGAGTGCTTTGGTGTGGTGACTCCCGCCTTGGGAGGGCTCCCCCGTTTTCATATTCAAAAAAAAATAATCATCTTGACCAAAGTGACACTCCTTCCTTTATGATTAAGAACTAAAACATTATTCAAAAATAGATTAGATGACCAAAACAAAAGAGAAAGGTCACTATGGTAGGAAGTATCATCTGTATTGAGCTTTGAATTAAACTTTAACCCAGTTGCCATTTTGAATTATTGTTCTTTCACTTGTGTTAATGTTATTTGTACATCCCAGCTTCTGCTTTCATCTTCCATGGACAAAACTGTTAGACTCTGGGACATGGAAACACAGACATGCTTAAACTTGTTTGCTCATAATGACTATGGTAGGATGTTTATGTTGACACTTACTATTATTGACAACTTAATTCTATTTACACTTTGACAACAATATGAATACTGGGTGATTTTAATTTGGCAGTAACGTGCATCCAGTTCAATCCAGTAGATGACAGATACTTTATCAGTGGTTCTCTCGATGCCAAGGTTCGCATATGGAGCATACCAGATAGACAGGTCATTGACTGGAATGATCTGAATGAAATGGTCACCGCCACATGTTACACTCCAGATGGACAGGTGTGGAGGAGGCAAACTTTGAATGTTCAATGCAATGCTTGTGTATAATATCTACATATTAAGTCAAAATTTCTCATGCCATTTAGGGTGCTCTAGTTGGTTCGCACAAAGGGACCTGCCGCTTGTACAGCATGACCGGTAAGGCCATGTTCTTAATGAAACCTTTCTCATTTTTACTAAACCTTGCTAGCCTAGTGCTAGATTGCTCTGTAATTATACTTTGCAACACCTGCCATAGTATGCAACTCCCTAGCAAGTATTTGGATCTATTATATACTTTTTCTATTCTTTCTTGAGAATTTTCTAAATTTTCTTCTTTTAAAAATTCCTTTTGTTTTATTTACCACTTACCTTTAGTCTATGGAGATCAAGGTGAAAATCTGAAATCTGTCTTTGTTTTTGTGATGATAATGAGATGGATATTAAATTGACTAAGAGTCATCACTTCTTATTTTAAGAAGACGCGCTTTAACATTTTGTGTTATTTCTTGGGTTCGCCTACTATCTAGACATCTAGTAGATAGCAATTTGTTATATGTTTCTACGTTATGATTACGTGATTAATCAAAATTATCCGTCTTTTGGTTATGTATATAACTTAAATACTATCGAGTGACTTGAGGTGTGACTTATATAACTCGTATTTGTTTCAAAATATATATTCTCCAATACCAATCCCCTCTATGGAAAAGATTTCAAAAATTCCCTATGATATGTGATTTCTATTGACTTCATTCAGATTTACAGTGACTAACAAAGCTATTGGATGACTAAAAGCATATTGTTTTTATGGAAGACTTTTAAACTACAATTCTACTTTTTGACATCGCTGGAGTCTGTTTTGTCTTTTTTATTACATAATGCTTTATATTCCCTAAACTTTAGGATGACAAGAATGGAAGTATTGATTTCTATTTCAAGTTCGAGATGTCTTATATTTAAGCAAGGCTTCAAGGATATGGTCTATGCTCATCAGAGACGTCCTGCAGGGGGCTTCTCAACGGGAACTTGGGCCACGTGATTGAGGTCACTCTGCTTATTCCTTCTTAACTATAATAGAAGTTTGCATAGAAAAGAGTTTGCTAATAGCACCGACCACCAGGACAAATAACCATTAATATCTAAGGAGGTGGTGTTGAGAACGCAACAGATGGATATGGTTAAGGAGGAAAACCTGAAAGATGAGATCACCTAGAAAAAAATCATGACAAGTGTGGCTTAGTGAAGGTGCTATCAACACATCATTGTTTCACCTTTATGCAAGCAACATGAGGAGATAAAGTGAATTGACAATGTGCTGGTGGAGATGAAGAGTTAGAGGGGAGACATGCAAAGGAATAGGTTTTCAGCAGATACAATGATATAAATGTGGTATTCTTCTACTAACCTAAAACAATTATGCACGTAAACATGGGAATATGTGGATTTACAATTTTTAATATTTGAGTTTAAAATATTAATTAAAAAATCAAGATAACATCAATCAAATACCAAAACATCACCATTCAAAATTTTTAATCTGAGAGCATAGAAAAGGTAGAAATATTACCAAATAAATAGTCCAAAATGAACAAACATTGTCACATGTAGGGTTGGCATTGGGTCGAGTTTGAGTTGGCATGACCCAAGCCTATTTAAGTATATGGGTTAATGGGTCGGGTCTAGACCCATTTTATTTTCAAATTTTAGGTACAAGCCCAAACCTGACCCAAACAAAATAGGTTGAGTTCCAGTCGGGCCAACCCAATTTAACACCTATGTATACCAATATCATGTGTTCCGTTCTTGCATTTGTCTAGTTGTTTCTTATACATGTGTGCATGTTTAAGGCTTTAAGTACGCTAACTAATTCGTGTTTCTGACATTAATTGTATGTTGGAAATAGAAATGTGGTAAAAAAATATGGTAACTTAAACCATCATTCAATT
Organism: Ottelia alismoides; assembly: GCA_037367405.1. Classification (NCBI taxonomy): domain Eukaryota; kingdom Viridiplantae; phylum Streptophyta; class Magnoliopsida; order Alismatales; family Hydrocharitaceae; genus Ottelia; species Ottelia alismoides. The sequence goes on from JAZKJV010000664.1 coordinate 752,232, forward strand.
CACCATTACATGTTCTATTATAGATGATGGCACGATGACCCAATAAAGATTGGTTACTTGCAGTTGTACATGCTCTAATACTTGAGGGCACAGATTCCATTCTTGTGTATTAATGTAATAGTTTTGCATATTAATGTAATAATGTTCTCAATCACGCTAATGAATATAATTATTAATGGGTCTAAGCATTTATTCTACAATCTAAATAAGGATATGAAAGTTAGAACATGGTTAGTAAGTTTGGACGACTCGACATATTTTTTACGGCAGTGTTAATAATTTGGGTTTGGGCTTTAGAATGGATCGGGCTATCGGGCTTGTGGTTTGGGCCTTCTCAAGCCCGAACCCGACCCATAATCAATATGGGCTCATTTTGAGGCCCATGGCCTGCCCACTAAATTTCGGGTTTATGTTGGGTTATACGAGCCGGGTTGGGCCGACTCAACCCAATGCGGTCTAAGGCGAGCTACGGAGGAGGAGTTGCCTTTCTGAGTGACAGAGGGGTCGGAGTAAAGAGAGGGACTCCGACGCTTCTAGGTAGCAGTGGAGTGGGGATAGAAGGAGAGCCTGGAGGAAAGGGTCCGAGGAGGGCCACCATCATCTGTGAGGTAGGTGGTTTGGGGGATTGGACGATGGTTTCTCATCGTAAATGTCCAAGGTTGGGCCTGGTCTGCTTTTGACGTGGGCTTCACGAGCATGTTGCGAGGTGTTGCCCCTCTCCGCCGAAGTGTTTCTCTTGTGTCCAACCGGGTCATCGGAGGGACTCCTACCCAACTCCCTCTTCACAGTTTTTGAGAAAAAGGAATTTCCAATGATTGGGGAGTTTCTAGCGCTCAGGTTGCAACCTCTACAGTGGTGAGCAATGTCGTCGGCGAGAGATCATTCCCGGATGTGGTTAGGGGGCCCACCATTTAATCCAAAGCGATTGGCTACAACAAAGCATTTTCTTGTTGATTTGGTGTCCGGAGGAAAAGTCGACATGGAGGCGACGATAATGAAGTTACAGTCATTGTTTAACTATACTTTCATATGTGATGTAGTGCTTTTTGGAAGAAGATCGTTGCACCCATGGTCTCTCGACTGCAAAAGCATGATTATGGTTGTCCAAAGCATCTTCCAGCGGTGGATTGTGCTTGAGGGTCCCTCATTTTGTAGACGGATAGTTGGGGGAGTAGACTTGGGTGATGCATGTGGAGGGTGTACCGCTCCTCAGTAGATCACTAGTAGGCATTGCGAGCAACCTTTCGTGAGTTTGGCGCGATTCTTGAGATCATCTCTAATGGTTTGTCTCCAGGGTCTGACGTGAAGAAGGTGGTACTTCTACTTAAAGGAAGGAGAACTCCTCAAAAAGCTCAATCTCGATGAATGTTGGGCGTGCATTTTTTGCCCATCGGGAAGATGCGATGTTGCCTCCTGTCCACTAAGCTCCACTGTGCCCTCAGACGGTTAGTAAATATATCTTTTGCTTTGAAAGTGAAGAAGGGAATGAACTTTCAATTTAAAAGGTGAGACAACTTTGATTTAAAACATTAATAATCTTAATTAAAGATATTATGCAAATTATCTTATTTCAAATAACCTTTATTAATTCCACTATATTTAATCATAACCAGTATGAAATCATAGATTGGATCTATGGTCAAGATGTAGTGCTTACAGTGGGACACATAATGTATGTGGTTGCAATGTGCATATTTTCTCATAATAATGAGGATTGACAATTAAAAAGACAATAGGACAACAACCTATGATTTGTGTGTCATTAAAGTCTTGATCTCTCATCGAGTGTGCTTTGAAAGTAACATGTCGGTGATGATTGCAATTGTCAATATCATTCTTAAAAACTGAAGAAGATGTTTTGGCAAACATATGTGCTCTCAACATTTAATCATGAATGACACGGTTCGCTGCATTATGCAGAATGGTGTCTCTTTAAGAGATGATGTACTCAAAATGTTTGAGTGCCTACATGAACCTAAGTCCTTTTTGAGTTAAGATGAGTGTGGATATGATGAATGCCATCATTCTACTATCTCCACTCAAGTCTTTCATGATGCATCATATTATTCATACTGTATGAATGGCATGAAGCAAGAATAAATGTTGAAATACTCTTATATTGAAGTGCTTGAGAACATGTTCAATTTAAGAGATCCTTTGTCTTAAGCAATGGTTGTTTAAGGATTAAGGAAGTGCAGTGGAAGCATGGGTCTGACCCATGGTAAGGACTAAGGAGAGTCAAATAGTTGACTATACTTCTGTGACTTTCATACATATGACATCCAAAGAGTTGGATGATGCTAATACTGCAACAAGCCGATGTATTGATAGTATGACTGTTTAGACTATCTAAAATCCTTAGAGAAGGACCTGAATAATACATTGGGATATTCTACATCTACATATCATCATTGAAATCAACTTATTAGATAAGAATAGAGTTCAATAATTGTATCTCCTTCTAATAACACTAGCAATTGGTTACATATATTTTATAAGACTAAAAATTTTGATCTTAAGGTTTAAATAGTCATTCACATGGGAGTTGATGCAATTGTTGCAACCGTCTTCATTGGATAGAATGACTACACATTTTCAGTAAGAGAACCATCAATCTTAGAGAATGTCTCTATGACCTAGATATTAGAATATATTCATTGTTTATTTCTAAAAGTGTTAGAAATGTACATATATTTTGTAATAGACCTATCACAAAGAGTTATGATGGATATATTTCAGATAGTAATCTAACATCTAGAGGACTACTAAATTAGAATATTAATGAGTGGTCCATTAACATTTCTAATACTGGAAATTTAAACCTTAAAAGATCAATAGGAGGATAAAGATCATTTATCTGGCATCAAACCTTGGACATATATCTACTGATAAGATTAATAGACTAGTAAGAGATCGAACTTTAGATTGTCTGAAAGTTTAAATATTACATACTTGTGAATATTGTATTCAAAGTTAAAATGCCTGATGCACCCTTCCATGGAAGGACATATCGCTATCGGTATCGATATCGGTACCATGTCGATACGATATATCGTCGATATATCGATGCCATATCGCCCACATCGAACCGAGATTGTGAATAAAATGGCCTGTCGATACCAATATCGACCATATCGGCGATATATCGGTGACCTGTCGATACCGATATATCGGGATACGGCCTTCCATGCATCCTTCTCTGGGAATGGTGTAAGATGTCGAGGTATTCAGGACCTCATACGTATTGATGTATGTGGACTGTCTATAACATAATGAACATTGATGATATGTGATATCAATCAATGATTATTCATGGTATGGGATTTCTTACTTTATCAATTAGAAAATGTTGAAAAATAGAATTATGTGTCTCTCATAGAGACCCTAGGGTTCTCTTATATAGGAGAAAAGCCTTAGGTAAATTACATAGAGGTACATGAGAAATATAGAAAAATGAAACATATACAATGATATGCAAATATCTCAACACTCCCCCTCAAGCTGGAGCATATATGTCTATCATGCTCAGTTTGGAACAACACTTCTAAAATGGACCTCTAGTAAGTGCTTTGGTGAATATATTAGCAATCTGAACTCCTGTAGCAACATGGGAGGTGGATATGAGCCCTTTTTGGATCTCTGGTATAGTGGCAATCTAACTCTATAGCTCGGTCTTCATGGAATGCAGAATTATTAGCAATAAAAATTGATGCTTGATTGTCACATAGAAGCTGCATGGGAAGAGTCACCTCAACTGCAAGATTAGTCAAAACCGATTTCATACACATCATCTCAATGCTCCCTTGAGCCATGGCTCTATACTTAGACTCCGCACTGGACCTATCAACAACTGTCTGCTTCTTGCTTTTCCATGACACAAATGAGTTCCCAACAAAAACCGCACAGCCAGATGTAGATTTCCTATCTCTAGGACATCTTGCATAATCTGCATCTACACAAGCTATCACCTAAAAAGATGTACCTCTGTTGAATATAAGGCCAGTACCTGGTGAAGTCTTTACATATCTCAAAATCATATAGACAACATCCATATGGGTCTTCTTGGGCTGCTCCATGAACTGGCTCACTTTACTCACAACAAAGGATATGTCTGGCCTGGTGATAGTAGCATAGAGGGGCTTCCCAACAAGCTTCATGAATTTCTCCTCTAAGTTATCACAAGACCAAGTTGGTTCCTGGCGAACTCTAACCCAAGAAAGTAACGTAGACTGCCAAGATCTTTAGTCATAAACTGTTGACCTAGGAACTACTTAGATATCCTGCTCATCACTCGTGACAATAATATCATCAACGTAAATCGGAATAGCAGGCGTACCTCTCTGTGTCCTCTGATTAAATAGTGAATGATCTGTAATGGACCGCCTAAACCTTCGATGCTCTATCAACTCTGAGAGCTTCTAGTACCAATTTCTTGGACTCTGCTTCAGGCTGTAAATTACCTTGTGAAGCTTGCACACCTTCTGAGACTCCCTCTCAGCAACAAAACCCGGTGGTTGTTGCATGTAAACCTCCTCGTATAGATCATCATATAGAAATACATTCTTCACATCAAGTTGGTAGAGAGGCCAGTCTCGAGTAACAGCAACCGATAGAAGAATGCGCAATGTCAAATGTCTAACCACCAGTGAGAAGGTATCCCGGTAGTTCACCCTATATGTCGGGGTGAACCCTCGCGCAACAAGCCTTGCCTTGTAGTGATATATACTGCCATATGTCCATTGCTTTACCGTAAAGATCCATTTACAACCGATAACAGAGGCACCTAGCGGAGCAGAAACAATGCTCCAACTACTATGAGACTGCAAAACTGTCATCTCTTCCTTCATAGCAAGACACCAGCTACTATCATGTACTGCCTCTTAGTGTGTTCATGGGATAATGACAGTAGAGAGTCCCACTACAAACATCGTGTACTCGTCAGAAAGATGATCGAAAGAAACATGCACAGTTAAGGGATAAGTGGCACAATTACGACATGGCTTCCTCAAGGCAATAGGCACATCAAGGTCATCTACCTCTCTGTTCTCCGGTATCATCTCCTCCTGTAAAGTGCCCTATGGTACATGCATGTCACAAGTGCAATCAGTAGAATCAATGTTTTCAGTACATACCTGAGGCGTGTTGTATGACGGGTAAGGCACATAAGTAGAGGAACGAACAGAGGGTCTGTGAATGTAAAATTGTGGTAAAAACTATGTCAGGGTAGACGGTGGTGGGGTTGGGGTGAAGAAGATGATCTGGACTCAATCTGAGGAGGTGGTGGTGGAAGTAAAGGAGTGGAGGAACAAAAACATCTTCACCAGAGTCAGAGCTAGACAACCTGTCATCGGTAGGAGAGAAATACATAATAGACTCAAAAAATGTGACATCAACACTCACGTGATACTTCCTCCATCCAGGATCAAAACATCTATACCCTTTTTGGGTACGAGAATAGCCAACGAATACACATTTGATAGCTCTTGGAGAGATCTTATCACGACCACGAGTAAAATTGTGGACCAAAGCCACATAACCAAAAACCCTGGGAGTTAGGGAGAAGATATCTTTCTTGGTAAACACAATCGAGAAAGAAATCTTCTCTTCAAGAACCGTGGATGGCATGCAGTTCACTAAGTAGCATGCCATGAGAACTGCATCCCCCCAGAACGAATGAGGAGCTCGACTCTGAATCAAAAGGGTCCTCGTGACATCAAGAAGATGATGGTGTTTGCTTTCAACAACACCATTCTATTATGATGTGTACGCACAAGAAGTGTGATGAACACTACCAAGAAATTTGAGGAAGGGCATGATCGCTTCTGCAGAGGAAGATGCCCAAAGCAAAGGTGCCACATGAACGGAGAGATTGACCCAGTAGGAATAGTAGAAGCACCAACAAAAGGAGTTTGGACCAGTCTGTAAAGTCCTCTCTACTCAAGACCACATCCAATCACCCTGCATGTGAGTATGTCATGAAAAACAAGAGAAGATGAGTCAAATATGTCACGACAATGTAAATCTTTTGTAGTCTGACCAATCGACAGAAGATTCATCTGGAATGATGAAGCATGTAAAGGTGTACGCACAAGAAGTCTGATGAATACTACCAAGAAATTTGAGGAACACCATTCTGTTATGATGTGTACGCACAAGAAGTCTGATGAACACTACCAAGAAATTTGAGGAAGGACATGACATCGCTTCTGCAGAGGAAGATGCCCAAAGCAAAGGTGCCACGTGAACGGAGAGATTAACCCAGTAGGTATAGTAGAAGCACCAACAAAAGGAGGTTGGACCATTTTGTAAAGTCCTCTCTACTCACGACCACATCCAATCACCCTGCATGTGAGTATGTCCTGAAAAACAAGAGAAGATGAGTCAAATATGTCATGAAAATGTAAATCTTTTGTAATCTAACCAATCGACAAAAGATTCATCTGGAATGATGGAGCATGTAAGACATTCTGCAGACACATCGAGGGTGCTAGGCTCTCCATGACCTATAATGGATAAATGAACCCCAATTTGCAATAACCATTGATCTACCAGGAGGGATAGATCTGTAAGAACTAAACTATGCTCGATCTCTACACATATGATGAGATGCATCGGAGTCCATGATCCAATCAGTCAAATTTGAACTGCTACAACTAGTAAGTGCATAAGCAATACCTGACGAACTCGTAGACGCTCTGGCAACAACTGCAATGTCTGAAGGTCTTGCAACTAGGGTGGTCGGTGTAGTCATCATCTCTCTCAATAAGAGACAATATCGTTGAGCCTAGCATCATGAGTGGGAGCTAGAGTAGTCTCTGTCTGCTCAGCAACACAAGCAGACGCAGGATACCCATGCTTCAGATAGCATGTCTCCTCCGAATGACCTAGACGATGGCAGTGTGAGCATGGGTCACACTGACATCATCCTCCTCGACCATGGGATCCTCGTCCGCAAAACTGTAAAGTACCCCCTCTACTGTGAGAAGCCACCATCGTAGAGGGAATTTGGGTCATGGTAGTAGATGACGTAGTGATTCTGCTCATCCTTTTGTAGACCTCCTCCATTGGTGGTATCGTCTCTCCATTAAGCAGTTGAGTACGTGATGCATCATACTCAGAGTCAAGAGATGACAGAAAAACTCTTATTGTTGAGATAAAAATGAGTCTTCTATTGAAGAGATCCCAAGGCTCTCTTATATAGGAGAAAAGTCATGGGTTAATTACATGAGTGATACACAAAGAAAACATAAAATATAAAATCGATACTGTGAGATACAATTATCTCAACACTCTCCCTCAAGCTGGAGTATAAATATCAATCATGCTCAGCTTGGAACAACACCTCTGAAATGGACCTCTAGCCAAGGCCTTGGTAAAGATGTCTGTCGTCTGATCTCCTGTGGAAACATGAGAGGTGGATATAAGGCCTTTCTGGATCATGTCTCTAGTGTAATGACAATCCACCTCGATATGCTTTGTCCGCTCATGAAAAGCAAGGTTATTGACAATAAATAAAGCTGCTTGATTATCACATAAAAGCTTCATAGGAAGAGAAACCTCAATAGTAAGGTCTGTCAATACCGATCTAACCTGCATCATCTCTGCACATCCTTGTGCCATGGTCCTGTACTCAGATTATGCACTAAATCTAGCCACCACTGTCTGTTTCTTGCTTTTCCATGAAACTAATGAGCTACCAACAAAAATAGCAAAATCAGAAGTGGACTTCATGTATCTGGGACAACCTGCATAATCAACATCTGCACATGTTGTCACCTCAAGAGATGTATCCCTACTGAATATAAGGCCCGAACAGGGTGAAGTCTTCAAATACCTCAAGATCATATGGACGACATCCATATGCACCTTCCTGGGTTGTTCCATGAACTGACTAACTTTGCTTACTGCAAAAGAAATATCCGGCCTGGTGATGGTGGCGTATGAGAGCTTCCCAACAAGCTTTTTGTATCTCCTCCTGTCAACTTCTTCAGTGTCCTCATCATACAATCTCGTACTTGCATCCATAGGGGTAGTAGCAGGTTTGCACCATGTGTTGCGAGAATGGGGCGAGAGAAGGCATCTCAGGAGGGCGGCGGCGGTGTGGCGCAACCGGGAAGAGGGGATGCGGGGCTGCGCGCGAGTGGTGGAGGAGGAGGGGGGGGTTGGGGTGCTGGGGGTGAGGCCTGGTGGGCTGAATGTGGGGAGGGAGGCGATGGGGATGCGGGTGCGGGCGCGGGGAAGCGGGGCGCCGGAGTTGATGGGGCTGGGGCTGCGGGGTAGGGGCGATGGCGGCGAGGTCTGGTGGTTGGAGGGCGCACGGGGCTGGGGTGGGATTGAAACCGGGAGGAGGATGCGCAGGCGCGAGGGGGTGGGTGTTGGCGGGCGTTGGAGCCGCAGGTGCTGCGAGGGGTGGCGCGGTTTGCTCCTGGGGTGGCTGGGGCGGCCCCGGGGTGGTTGGAGGAGGCAGCGGGGTCGCTTCCGGCGACGGATTTGGTGCTGGGACGTGCTGGACAGCCACCGTTCCGTCGTCTTTTCCTTCTAACACGGTCTGGACAGCAGTGGGTTCTTCGTGGACAGCGAGCACATCATCGTTGTTGACGTTTTTTCCATCCACAACGATCTGAACAGCGCACAGATCATCGTCGACGACAAGATCTTGTTCATCGTCAACTTGTACCATAAAAATATCAACATTGTACCATGAGTCTATCCATTGTTGAACCTTGATGCTTTTCCGGAGGCGCTTCTTGTATTTTTGTTGACGCGAATGCGCATGTGATCCTCGTGATAGGGCGGCTTGATCGAGCTTCATCCTCCAATATGCGACAGGACCGTCGAATCGTGAGAACGATTCGATATCCATGCTCTGATACCAAATGATGCAAAAAGATTTTCGCGGCGTCGGTAAAATAATATTTTTTTTGGTGGAATTTGGTGGAAGAAATAGAAGGGTTGAGAAGAGAAATTGGAAGGGTTGAGAAGAGAACTCGCCGGGAATGCGAGAGGTTGAGGGAGGAGAACCGCGGAGACCGCGTGGAGGGAGAGGAGCAGGGGGGAGATAATGAGATAACTCTCAAATTTTCATAATCATTGACTGACTAAAACAAAGGCCTAACCTCTCTTTATATAGGAGAGAGGGTTTACAAAAATAGTAAGTAAATCAAATTAACAACTAATTTAATCCTAATTGACCTCTAACTACCTTAATTGGACTCTAAATTATTTAATTGACTCAAATTACATTTAAACTCTACGAAATAAACGTTGAGATCACAAACGATCTCAATTATTTAATCAGACCAATATGACTGCTAAAAACGTAAATAAAATTGATTATTATTTAATTAAATAAATGTGACCCTATAATTTGGGGTCACGCTGCATCAAACTACTATGACGATTCGGACGACTCAGAAATAAAGAGCAATGATGTTTCCCAAGTTGACAAGCTTCACAGTCCAAAGCAGTACGAGTAGATGTCTCCCGGAGAACATGAATCATCTTTTGAAGAGGAAAGTGGCCAAAACGAAGATGCCACATGAAAGGAGAAACATGTCCGGAGGGAATAGAGGCCACCCCAACACATGATGGAATGGCAAGCTTATATAATCCTCTCTGCTCACAGCCATAACCAATCATCCTGCTAGTTAGTATGTCCTGAAACGCAAGAGAAGAGGGATCAAAGATGGTACGACAATGTAAATCTTTTGTAATTTGACTAATAGACAAAAGTTTCGTTTGAAAATCAGGAGCATGTAGGACGTTCTGAAGATGCATAGAAGGGGCTAAAAAAATCTCTCACTGACCAACAATGGGTAGTTGAACTCCATTAGCAATGACCACGGATCGCCCAGGAGGGATAGACCTGTAAGAGGTAAACTGCGTCCGATCTCCACACATGATGAGATGCTCCAGAGTCCATAATCCAATCCGTCACATTGGAACTGCTACTACTGGTAAGGACATAGGTAATACCTAATGAACTAGACAATGATCTAGCGGTGGCCGCTGCATCTGATGGTCTTGCAGTCGGAGTCGTAGGGGTGATCACCATCTCTCGAAGTCTCGAGACAAGATCATCAAAACGTGTATTTGTAGTAGATGCAAATGAAGAGTCAGTCTGCTCAGCAACACATGCAGATACCGGATATCCATGCTTCTGAAAGCATGTCTCCTCCGAGTGACCTAGACGATGGCAATAGGAACATGGACCACCCTGACGTCCTCCACCCCAACCATGAGGTCCACGGTCACGAAACTGGGAAGAACTTCCGCGACCACGAGAAGCTGCCATAGCCGAGGAAGTCGTCTGTGGCATAGTGGTAGGCGGGATAGTAATCCTGCTCAGTCGCTTGTAGACCTCCTCCATCTGTGGTATGGTCTCGCCAGTCAGAAGTTGAGTACGAGCGGCATCATACTTTGAGTCAAGGGATGACAAGAAGACTCCAGTCATGGTGGCATTCCGATATGCCTACTGTTGTTCAGTGCTGGTAGTAATAGACATGAAACTGTGGAGTCGTTCAAACATGCCTCTCAGATGAGAGAAATGTGCATGAAGAGGTCGACCATTCTGCTTGATCGAGAAAATGTCGAACTGCAGTTGGAGAATCATGCTTTCATTCTTCGTTTTTCCGCAGGTGGCTGCCAGGATATCCCACATGACCTTTGCAGTTGGTTGATTGACAATATCATTAGCAATCTCTGAGGTAAGTGTCTCAGAGAACCAAATACGAGCATATGCATCATCTTGCTTCCATGATGCATTGGCCCCAGTCTTGTCCGCTGGCTCCGAGTCAGTCAGAATATGCTCCTTGTTGTGGCACTGCATTAAGGTACGAAATTGCATGGACCGTAACTCGTAGTTGGTCCCGTCCATCTTCACGATAGGTGATGGGCCTTTGAAGGCACCGAAAGAGGAGAACACGTCACCCTTATTCTCTGACATTTTTCAATAAACCAAGACGCGGAACAAATGGGGAGCAAATCAAGAATAGACTTGTCTACAGCACCATAGGAGGGATGAGTTGTATCTGTAGACTTATACAACCATCCCTAGATCATTGTTCGAGGTCTAGGGTCGTACAACAAGGTACAAATCAGACTACATCATTGTTCATGAATCATACCGGACCTTAGAGCAGCACGAAAAAGCCTTGTAGGAACCCCCTGGCAGCAGCGGGAGGGGGCTACAACGGTGCAGGTGGTAGGGCGGGGCCTATGGCGGTAGGGCGGCGCACATGAGGGGGGGGCCAGTGGCCACGCAGGAGGGCTTGGAACGTGCGGCGCATGACCCCCTGGGCACGGGAGGGTCGTTGGGGCTTCGCGTGAGGGTTAGGGCGGTGCTGGAGCCCCTGTAGCATGCGGCGGCGCGTTGGGGGTATAGGGTGATAGCCGCCCCGCACCATATGTTAATTCGAGTAAATTAATGTCCAAATTAATGTTAATCGTTCATTGTAGTTGGATAAGAGAGGGCTAATCAAAAACCACTTTAATTAGATTCGAGTTAACTTCAAGAGGCAAAATTTTTTTTACTTGGTGAAGTCCAAGGTCGAACTCAGGGAGGCATCTTTCTCCTTAGGTAAATTTTAGCAATTGTCAAGTGTTGGATTTTCAGGGAGAATATTTTTGGTCTTTTTTTCGGTTTTTTATGCAATGCACATGCAAAATCAGGCCAAATTAAATGTTAATTCAGAAAGATAGTCAAATTAATTCCAAAAATTATGAAACTTGGCCAGACTATGAAATGGGATGAAATTGAGCTACTCTAATTTTTTGTAATTTTTAGACACTAAATGAATTTACTGGGAATTAAATATGCAGACATGGTGATTTTCACTATTTAATTTTTAATAAATAACAAATCACAATTTCTTCAAGAGATAAAATTACCCTAGATAGCTCTAGTGATAAGGAATCTAGAAAAATTGACAGATCTTAATTTCAATGTGAAATGAATTTACTAAAATTAAAATGAGAAAATCACTCAACAATTTATTTAGGCCTCGATATATGTGCAAATGACATGAAATTTTTATGGCATGTTAAGAGTACTATCCATAAGCTACTGTGAATTTTTGAGGATTTTTGGAATCACAGAGAATTAACTACAAATTAAAAGGTGTCACTGGGCAAAATATTCCACAAAGCAACCAATTAATTCATTTAATATTCCACTGAAATTACAAAGACATGACAAGTGGCCCAATAGACAGAGGACAAGTTTCTCAACAAAATGCAATTTTTGGAATTTAAAAATGATGTAAAATGCAACCTAGGGATGCGTGCAAACACAGGGGTGTAAATGCAATACAGGAAAATAAAATTACGTAAAGTAAATATGCTGACAGGGACGTAAATGCAATTACCTATTATGATGGGGACTCGGGTGCAATTTCTCCACAAGGCACGTGCTCCTCACGTGGGGGCTGCTTCGCAGGGACCTTTCTGCAATATTTGAAAGTTCCAGGGCCTCTGGGCAAAATACCCAGGCCGCACGTGCTCCTCACGTGAGTCGGCCTAGGCTCGGGCGGCTTCGGAGGCTCGGTGCTTGGCTCGGGAGCTCTTGGAGGTCTGGAGTGAGGCTTGGTCGTAGCCTCGGATAGTCCGAACCTAGGTTCGGGGGTGAGGCTCGGTCGTCGTCGACGTGGCGTGCTGAAGACCCTTGGATCAAGATGGATCCAAAGGATGTCGGTGCGGACGCGTGGCGAGATCAGAGGCCGTCAGATCTGGATAGATCCAACGGCTCCTGAGATGCTCCAGATGTCGATGACGTGGCGGACTAAGCTCCGTTAGATCTTGAAGGATCCGACGGTTGACTGCAGCTATGGGCGGATGGCGACGTGGCTGACTCTAGACCGTTCGATTAGGATGATCGAACGGCCGCGAGACCTTCTCCCTCAATGGTCCTCCGCCGCCTGCGGAGGAAATGGCGGGGCTCCGGCGATGAGGCCTCTGCTCCGCCCGTCCCTATAGACGTCGGTGAAGCTCTTCGACAGTTCGGAGAAGTCTCAGAAGGTGCACGGAAGTGCGGCGATGGTGCTGGTGATCTCAGGAGCGGCGGAGGGCTGTCGGAAGTTGCTGGCGATGAAGGTCGAAGACGACTCCGGCGAAGCTCCGACCAATGAGCAGAGAGGTACCTGCAAGTGCTAAATACAGAGCCAAAGCTCGTGCGTGCGAGTGGAGAGGTGAAGGTGGGGTGGCGAGGCCTAGAGCGGAGGGAGGATGCTCCGAGGATGATGCTCCGGCCAAGTGGCGGAGCTGGAGCTGGTGGCGAGCGAAGGGAAGTGCCTGAGTGCGTGAAGAGTGTCGCGAGGAGGAGAGTTCCGTCGCGGAGCTCGACGAGATGGAATGGAGGCGTGAAGATGACCGGAGGCGGCAAATAAAATGCGAGAAAATCGGAGAAGAAATGAAGAACAGATCGGAGAGAGATGGAGGTATCACCTGGGGATTGGAACTCGTCGGGGAGTTCCAGGTCATCGCTCGAAGGGCCGGTGGCTCCCTGAGCTCAAGCAGCTAATCGGAGATGAGGCTGCGACACGGCGGAGGAGCCTCGGATCTCGCCGGAGAAGATGGCCGTCTTCGCTCAAGGATTCGTGCAATTACTGTCACCAATCGGACACTCCGAGCTTGGGGAATCTCTCAGGGGTGGCGGATAGCTGTGAAGGTGGCCGGAGGTGGTTTATTTATAGGGCAATGGTGGCAGCAGGGATGGAGGAGAGGCAAAGTTCGTGGAGGTTGTGGAGCGTCTCTGGTGGAAATCGTGGTGAGTGAGGGAGCTTGCGAGGAGGAGGGAAGAGTGGCTCCATCGTGGCGGTGTTGGCAGTCGGAGAGGGTGGCTGAGGTGGAGCCGAGAATAGAAAGGGCGAGCTCCTCGCGCAAGGCTGAGAACATGGGAGAGAGGGGGCGTCGGAGGTGGAAGACGAGGCCCTGGCCGTTGGATCTTGTGATCCAACGGCCCAGATCAAAGCGCTAAGGAGCGGGTAGGATCCGATCGGAGGCGTAGCGATCAAGGGGTGCGATTGTACCACGTGGCGTGATATGGAAGCGGCGCTGGCGAACGGATGGGATTAGATTTAGGGCGCTGATCGAAGGGCTAAGGGTCTGGCACTAAAGAACGACAGGGATCAAGAGATGAGGGTGAGATCAGAAGGTGCAAAACGCGCCACGTGGCGAACTGTGGGAGAGGCGCGAACGGGCGGATCAGATCTGAGATGGGAAGTGATCGAACGGTGGTTTGTGAAGCTGGAAGAGGCGGTTAGGATGAAGGGTCGGAGGCGCCATCGGATGGCGCCTGATGTGCCACATGGCGATAGGAGAATAAGGCGGATGTGAATGGCTGTGATGAGGCCCTGGAGGGATCTAACGATGGGGATAAAGGGCACACGTAGAGGTGGCGCCACCGTTGGATCTGGATGAAGATCCAACGGCTGAGAGCGCGGGCGGCTGAGGCAAAGGGCAGCGGGCTACGTGGCGCAACCAGAGGGCGCCACGTGGCCTGCTATGGTTGGTTGGAAAGAGAATTGAGTGTAGAAAGAGAAGGGGACCGAATTTGGAAAAACTCCAAACATGAAAGTTGTAGATCTTGATGAGATCTACAAGTTTCATGTTGACCAAAGACGGAGATGAGGTCAAGTATAATACATAAAATACAAAGATACAATTTATATATATATGTAGTATACAAAATAGCCCAAAAACCCAACTTTCTCATACGAGCTCCAAATTGGATGAAATTAGTCTCATTTTAAAGGTCTTTTAATGTGTAGTATTCTAAGAGTGAGTAGACCTATTTTGGAGTTTGTATGAAGGCGCTATGGGTATTTTATTGTCCAGGGGTCCTAGGGCTTTATTGACTAATTCACAAGGGGGATTTTTGGTTTTCTTCCCTATATTATTAACCGAGGAATACATATTATAACGAAGAGGTTATTTTAGTAAGTGGATATTTCACAAGGGATTTTGGCTTCTTATTTAAATGCAAATGGACTGCTAAAATGTATGTATTATGTATGTATGCATGAATGCTATTTATGCATTATAAAGGGAAATATGCCTCTATTTACTCGGGAACAAGGCTCTATTTTTGACTTTTGTAGTGATGAATCACATATTCATCATAGGGTTAGGGTTTTGGATGGGATATGAGAACCCCGGTTTAGGACTGTTGCTCTGATACCATGTTGAGATAAAAATGAGTCTTCTATTGAAGAGATCCCATGGCTCTCTTATATAGGAGAAAAGCCATGGGTTAATTACATGAGTGATACACAAAGAAAACATAAAATATAAAATCGATACTGTGAGATACAATTATTTCAAAACTTATCATAGTGGCATTCTGGTATGCTTGTTGTTGCTTAGTGCTGGTAGTAATGCGTATAAAGCTATGAAGTCGTTCAAACATGCCTCAAAGATGCGAGAAGTGGGTATGAAGAGGTTGACCATTTTGCTTGGTCGAGAATATGTCATACTGCAATTGAAGGATCTTGCTCTCATTCTTGGCTTGTCCATATGTGTCAGCTAGGATGTCCTACATAGCCTTGGGTTGTGGGTTGGTTGATGATGTCATTGGCAATCTCCGTAGTGTGCATCATGGAGAGCCTAAATCTGTGCATAGGCGTCATCATGCTTCCAAGTAGCATTAGATCTAGTCTTGTATGTTGGCTCTGAATCAGTCAAAATGTGCTTCTTGTTATGTCATTGCATAAGGGTACGAAACTGCATGAACCACAACTCATAGTTGGTCTCATCCATCTTGACGATGGAGCCAGGTCCTTAAAGGCATCAGATGAAGAAAATTTGTCACCCTTGCTCTCTCACATGATAAAAGAATATGGCCGAAAAATCGGGACAAGACTGAGAAGTAGACTATTCTGAGCGAGTTTACATAATCATATGGAGGAGTGGTTGTACGTGTAGACTCATACAACCATCCTTTTCAAATTTTGTTGTATGCGAGGGCTGAAAAACGTAATTTAGATGTTCGAAATCATGGATTCTTATCAAAGTTAGATCGTTTTAGGATGTTGTCCGAAACACAACAGCTTGAAGATGATTATCGAGCGATGCGCCAGCTTGCATGCGGCAGCCGGACAGCTCTTCGAAGACAGCAGCAGCCGGCCAGTGGCCTAGGGAGGGTTCCACAGCATGTGTGGTGGCCCGCAGGCAGTGGAGCGGCGAATAACAGTGGCCTGGAGAAGTTGTCGAGCAGCGGCAACCTGGAGCGACGAAGATGGCCTGCAAGGGGCAACAGGTAGGCGGCAACTAGGGGGCAGTAGGTAGGGTTAGGATTTGGGGGATATAGGAACTCTGGTCTAGGACCATCGCTTCGATACCATCTTTGATGCAGCATGAAGACCATTGCGAATAATTTTATTTAATTCCTTGCAATTATGCTGCATGATAGTTTTAGTTAAATAGTTGAGTCAGAATTTTTATTTTCCTTGAGTATGTAAAAGACCCATTATATAAGGCATAATCATTTGTTTTGTTTTATTTGGAGTCTTAACTTTGTGTTATTTAGTGGGACTTAGCCTATATAAAGGGTCACATCCCATGAGTAGAAGAATAGAATGAGAATATTTTATTTTTCCCAACACTATTTCTCTCTCTTTCTATCGTTTCCCCTCCCCATCCATTTTCCCTCTCTCGAAACCTAACCCTACTCCACATTGCCTTCCCCATCTTCCTTGCCCGCCTTCAACATTGTCACCCCCCTCTCCTCTTCCTCGACGCCACCAGGCCCCCTATCCCCTTCTTTAGCGCCACCCTCGGCCCCATCTACTCCCCTGTGTCGTCTCCCTCTCCTCCTCTTCCTCAACGCCACCAGGCCCCCTATCCCCTTCTCTAGCGCCACCCTCAGCCCCCCTCTACTCCCTTGTGTCGTCGCCTATCCGCCTTCAACCCAAGACTTATTAACTATTTTGGTTTGGACTCCTCTCGTTGATAAGAAGCGTTTCGCTTTTCTCCTTCTGCCTGTTTCGATTGTTTCGATTTCTGCTATTAAATATTGTTGCTTGATGTTTCATTTATTTGAATCCATTAGCATTCAGTTCATTTATTTTTTTCTTTTAGTAAGTTTCCTGCATCATTTATTCATTTGTCATGCCCTATTGCATTGAACTTGGAGTTAACCGTAGGTATAGTGTCTACATCTCGTTGCATATAGATGGCATCAATCTGGTATCAGAGTATATTGGTTTGTTTCGTTTTCAACATCTAGCATAGCATCTTAAAAAACAAAGAAAACACAAAAAACAACAAAATACCAAACAACAAAAAAATTAGGTACATATGACTGGAAAACCGAGTGCCTCTATGGCTGACAACACCATGCAAACACAACTCTCATTAGAGTCCTTGTCCGCTCGAATGGAGCAATATTCAATCACTTTCGATTGGAGCCGAGGGCGTTGGTGATGACGCGATGACCTAGATTGTTGGATCGAAGCCGAGTCACGTGGTCCCTGACGAAGGCTCCTTGTCTGCTCGAATGGAGCAATATTCACCACTTTCGGTTGGAGCCGAGGGTGTTGGTGATGACGCGATGACCTAGATTGTTGGATCGAAGCCAAGTCACGTGGTCCATGACGAAGGCGATGCCTCACCTCCGATTCGGAAGCACGTCGTCGATGATGATCAGGTGTGGCTTCCCCTGAACTTGTATTGGTTGGGTCGTTGGGATATCTAGGGGCAGCGGGGGATCTGCTCCTCAAAGCTATGAGGATCTGCTCGGAGGGGGATTCTGTTTAGAGATGTAGGGGGGGCCTTGACCCTCACGCCACGAGCTTCTTGTTAGGCGGTCTTGACATGCAGAGGCCTGATGATTCGTCTCCCTTATTGGGATGGTGCTAAGACATAGCAAAGTACGTGGCGGCAACACCACGCAAACACAAATTTCATTACATTCCTTGTTCGCTCGAATGGAGCAAATGTTCAATCACTTCCGGTTGGAGCCAGGGGTGCTCGGGATGATGCGGTGACCTGGATCGTTGGAACGAAGCTGAGTCTCGTGGTCCCTGACAAAGGCGATGCCTCACCTCCAATTCGAAAGCGCGTCGTCGATGATGAACAGATGTGGCTTCCCCTTGAACCTATGTTGCTGGGGCTACTGGGATCCTCTAGGGGCAGCGGGGGATCTGCTCCTCAGAGCCATGACGATCTGCTAGGAGGGGGATTCTGTTCAGAGATGTGGTGGGGGCCTTGACCCTTGCGCTACATGCTTCTTGTTAGGTGGTCTCGACATGCAAAGGCGCGATGATTCGTTGGGCGAAGCTCCCAGACTGGGGCTGGTGCTAAGACACGGTAAGGTACGTGGCGGCGTCGACCAATACAGAACGGATAATAGGTATCTGGTTTCCCAAGGCGTCCATGATGCTTTTAGTGGTGGGAGGCAACAATTGAGATGCTTTTCCAAGAAAAGGAGGCATGTCGATGAGTTGGATTGGGAAAAGAAAAGGCTGGAGATAGTGAGGGAAGAGGTGCATGAACAGATGGGTGGTTTGGAGGCCGAAGATAGGGGCATGGTCGTAATTGGTAGTCTAGATTCAAGGGGATGGAGGTGGAAAATGATGAGCCAGCTGCTTCGACAGGCTTGTGGCTTCAACCAGTAGTGGAGCATGACTTTGTTCCTAGTAATGCTTTTGATCGGTCTATTGCACAATAGGTGGGTATTCAGATTACAGGGGCCCTCCCACGTGTTCTCCATGAGATTACAATCGTGGGACGTTCGGGGACTGGGTCAACCAAACAAGCAGTTGGAAATCAATGCCATGATGTTGGACTGGAGAATTGGCGTGACTTGTCTTCAAGAGACCATGATCGACTCATGGGTTGATGTGAGATGGTATTCTGTGTCGGGCCATCGTCTCATGGAGTTTCACGTGGTGTCGGTTGAGGGTAGTGTTGGGGGCGTTCTGGTATCGTAGAATGGGATCTCATTTGACCTGGTGGAGGATACGAGTCTGGTTCACTCAGTCACCGTGCTTCTGCGTCATAAGGTCGATCATTTGTTATGTGTTATCACTTCAATGTATGGTGTCTCGGGTGGCTTGCAGAATGTCGCTGCTTGGGTTGAGTTGAGGTCCATCAGGGAGAGATTCGTGGAAGTGGCTTGGGTGGTTGATGGTGACTTTAACGTCACACTCTTTGCGGATGACAGACTTGGGGGAAGGGGGGCACATGATCCTGGTTTAGGTCCCTTCGAGGAGATGATTGTGGATCTAAGTTTAGAGGTGGTTAATGCAACAAACTGCAAGTATATCGAGAATCCTGCCCCCACCGAAACCCTAACTCCCCGCCACTGCCTCCTAGCCCCTGCGGGTGTCATTGCCGCAGCCTAACCCTTGCGGGTGTTGCCTTCGCCCAGCCCGCATGCGTGTTCACGCGTATTCACGCTGCCATCGCCCAAACCCTATGTCTGCCTCCCCGTCGCCAGGTGCAGCCGCCCAGACCACACGCCGGTCGCAGTTGTGCGACCCCACGTGGGTTCATACACTCCATTCCACGTGTGATTGTCGTCTACAGCCGCAATAACCATTGTCCTCGTGTAATGGGAAGATCACCACCCACGTGTTCCCGTCCTACTGATTTATTGGGTACCTAGGGTGTAACGTGAAGCCCTAACCCAAAGGACTCTTTAAGGAATGGAAGAGGTTGTGGTATGAGTCTACACCCACAACCATCTTCCTGTATGTCAGTGTAGACGCCGATATCTCTTGTTTCTAGCCCAGTCTTGAAGATAGTTGTCATCATGATCGACAACAAATTGGAAGTTCCATCCCTGGGTACCTTCAAAAGTCTGGCACCCATTGTCAAAATGGATGGAACCAACTATGAACTGTGGGCCATGCAGTTCATGAGTTTGATGCAATGTAATGGCAAGAAGCACATCCTCACGGCTGAGGAGCCACGTAACAAGACTGGGATGAATGCATCATGGGAGACTGATGATGTGTATGCTCGCGTATGGCTATCTGGGACTGTATCCACAGAGATAGCTAATGATATTTTGAGCCAGCCTACTGCAAAGGCTATGCGGGACATTCTTGCTGCGACATACTCTCCGGCAAAAAATGTGTCGAAGATACTACAGCTTCAGCATGATATCTTCACATCGAAGCAGAATGGTCGTCCTCTTCACAACGTCTATACTTCTTTGAGGGGTATGTTTGAGAAGTTACATGGTTACATATCCTTGATTGCTACACGAGAGCAGCACAAAGCATACAGAGATTCTGAGATGATTGGAGTGTTTCTAGCGGCCTTGGATCCAGAGTATGATGCAGCTCGTGCCCAGATCCTCACTGATGATACTATACCTTCAATGGGAGGAGGCGTATCGTAGGCTGAGTAGACTATTTATATCTTCTAGTAGTCCTTTACAGTCCCAGACTTCTTCAGCTATGGCAGTTTCACGTTGTAGAGGCAGTCATATACTATATCGTGGCAAGAGGGTTTCCAAACGCGGCAGAGGAGGAGGTCAACCTCGTCAACCGTGCACTTACTGCCACAGGACATGCCATTTTGAGGAAACTTGTTATTCTACGCATGGGTTTCCTGCGTCAGCCAGAGTTGCATAGCAGACACAACAGGCTGGGAGTCCATCACCCGCATCTAATCAGAGATTTGAGGAGCTTGTAGCACGACTGTGAGAGATCGTGCCTGACACATCTGGATCTACTACTTCTCCTTCAACATCCTCAAAGGTTGTTGCCTCAGCATCTGCGTCTACATCAGGTATAGACTATGCTTTGACTGGTTGCTACAGGGTAGACTTATCAGAATGAATCATGGATTCTGGTGCATCCCATCATCTCTGTGGTGACAGAGGTCAGCCTAGTGTTTTTCATCCTGTTCAACCTGGATGATCAGTTGTGATAGCAGATGGTATACATTCCCCCATCACTGGTCAGGGGAGGTGCAATTGACTTTTACATTGAGGCTTCCTAATGTTCTCTATGCTCCTGAATTTTCTATGAACTTATTATTACTTAGTCAAATCACCAGAGATTTACATTGTCGTGGCATATTTGATCCATCTGCCCT
Organism: Ottelia alismoides; assembly: GCA_037367405.1. Lineage (NCBI taxonomy): Eukaryota > Viridiplantae > Streptophyta > Magnoliopsida > Alismatales > Hydrocharitaceae > Ottelia > Ottelia alismoides. The sequence continues at coordinate 773,277 of JAZKJV010000664.1, forward strand.
TGTGTTTCAGGCAAGGTTCGAAATCTCGATTTCGATCTCGTTTCAGTCACATGTAATATCGAAATTTCGCCGAAATTTTGGGAAATTTCGACGATTTCAGTGGAAAAATCGGAAAAGGCTAAAAAATCCAATTTTTTCCCAATTTTATTGAAAATTTCGATATTCCAAGTTATTAGAACAATAAATAACATACAAATACACAATTATTTCACACATATTGGTCATCTATACCCTTTATATAGACATATCGACCATATCGGTCATATCGGCATATCGGTGGTGATATTGTTAGAACCCAAGCAACATGTCTCGATCGATATGGGGTCGAAATACCCATATTTTATCCATATCATTGCAATTTAGGATCTCCACCCCTCTATATATCAACCTATCTCGACCGATATCTCATAAGAAGTTTATATACGAGTTTTGAATCTTTCGATCCCGTGAACAGATCGATAATATCACGATATTTAAAAGTTAAACCATGGTTGTACATTGTTAATACATAATAAAAAAGAGTAATAGTCTAGTCTTACAAATACAATACAAGTTACAAGAAGTGAAAATTATTAAGAACATGCATATTTCTGATCCATGCAATAAAAGATTAAAGATTAAAATATAGTACCTGGTGACATGTTTTGTTCAGAACCAAGAGTTCTGTGGTGGATCTGAATGCCCCCCCTCCTTGTTGTCTCTCATAACGCATCGCAGATTCAATGAACTCGCAGTAGTTCTCCCATGTCATGTACGAGTACATGGCCTTGTAATCCATGACATACTGCCTGTATTGGTGGTCATCGATGCCTATGAGCATCCCGAGTCGAGGATAAGCAACACTGGATCCGGTATCACGAGTGGCACGACGAGGCTGCGAACTACTGCCCTGAGATCCTCGGGACGACGACGACGGAGTAGGAGAAGATCTCTGCGGAGGAGGAGGAGGAACTGGCGTGTACTCGGGGAAGAAACCGTAGCTGTCACCCCCAAAAAAACTGCCCTGGCTCTGCTCATGTTGGCGTCCTTGGTAGTTGTCTCCGCTACTGTATCCCCCATACCCATTGTAACCATATGAATATGATGGAGGTGCGTATCGAGGAGGAGGAGGAGGAGGTCCTGGAGGAGGAGCTTGAAAGTATTCCGGGAAGACGCTAAAAGATCTCTCATCGTGCGGCGATCCATATCTGCCTAAAGGACTTTGTGCTCCTCTGCGATATGGGCTGTCAATGTCCATGAAGCTCAAAGAACCTACATATGATGTCAAATCTTTCATGTAGCTGTCGGTTGGACGATGGCCTCAACCGTACTCGTAATCCGTAGGCCCTGGACTCGGACTTGGAACAAATTGTCCGTGTGCGTTCCGCTCTCTCTCCATATATTCACGTCCTGCTTGTAGGCCTTCCTCAAGTCTGGTATGTTGTGGTCCACGACCACTCCCTCCTGACCCACCTGAGTTTAACTCCCCACCACCACCAGGTCCACCACGACCAACATCGTCATCATCATCATCTCCACTGTCATCCTTTGACTTTGACTTGGACTTGGAGCTACACGAGAGAATTTCATCAACAACCGCATCAATCTCACCCTCCAACCCTCCAACAGGGTCTGTAATCCGCCCGGATCTTGCCAAAAAGTCACCAACGTCTGCTCCCATTTGCTGGCTTATGTTCTCATTTGGTCTTCCACATGGTTGATCGAGAACTGGGGCACCATTGGAATCCATCCACCTCTGGAGAACGTCCTCATCAGCATCATCATCGTGCATCTTGAAAATGTATGCAAGATCAATAGGGTCCGTGTAGTCATCTTTGTCATGCCCCTCCCTTGCATGCTTCAATTTCGAAGCCTCAAGTTGTAATGCACGAAGACAAGGTCATTGAGCTTCTTCTCTCCCAACATGTTCCGTCTCTTGGAATGGATTAAATTGAA